>JAWNGG020000329.1:0-205079 GCA_036937485.2 Tetragonisca angustula
CAGCCTACTATTCGAAGCCAAAGAAATGGCACTTGAATCCAGAAAGAAGTTCCTAACTCTCAAATACGCACCAAAAGTCTCATCGACTCCAAATAACCCTTCTCACACGACATCTTCTCCAATAGATTCAATGCTTTCTACATCAATAAATCCAAAATTCCCTCCCCTTTCCATATCAGACTTAACAAAATCCTTCAATCCACCACTTTCAAAATCCACCCCACCATTGAACGTAAACCACCACAAATCCCCCATGGTTAATAAAAACATTCCCAACAAACCAGTCTTGCCGAACTTCCCAAAAAAATCCTCAGTTCAATTGACCACAAGACTCGATTCCTAGAACTAAGTAACAACTACACCCAACATAGCAAGATCTACACTGATCGGTCAAAAACGGACACTGGAGCAGGATACGCCATCATCACAGAAAAAGCCAAAAAAACACAAAACCTCCCCCTTTCATCATCCATCTTCACAGCCGAAACTTATGCCATCCTGGAAGCCATTAAATATGCACACTCAAATAACGAAGCCCAGATCGTCATATACACCGACTCCATGAGCGTTACAATATCTCTAACGAAATCATATGATCAAGAAAATCATCTAATATCCACCATCCAAGAACTAAACCACAACCAATCTAACACAAACGCCACAGTCATCTGGATTCCAGCTCACCAAGGAATCGAAGGAAACGAAAAAGCCGACGCAGCAGCGAAAGAAGCCACAATCCCCAACAACGACAACCATCTTCCAATCCCCTGCGACGACCAAATAATCCATTGCAAAGAAGTAACAAAAAATGAATGGAACAATACATGTAAAACAACTAAAAGCACCCAACTACACAAAAGTATCCAAGACTTTTACCAGCAAACACCGAAATTTAACAACAGGAAAGAAGAAATAATTACCACACTTCTAAGAACCGGTCATACTAGGCTAACACATGAACACAAAATCAAAAAAACTACATCACCCACCTGCACTCATTGCAATAACCATCCATTAACAATAACACACATACTGCACGAATGCCACACCACAGAAACCCAAAGACAGAAATATGGAATCAACGCAAACATAAACCTTACTTCTCAAAACGACATACAAAGAGTATTATTATATCTAAAAAGCATAAACTACTACTCACACATCTAATGGTGCAGTCGTCGCTAATGACCTCGCTGTCGATGCGACAATAAAATTATAAAAAAAAAAAATTACACTTTGTGCTGCGATTATTTATTATTTTACTTAAATGATTCAACTCAAATATAAACTGATTTGCAAATCATTTATTTCATTTTCTATGTTGTTCTTGAAATTGAAATAATAAATTAATGTAAGTGGTTCGTTATTTCAAATATTGTATTTTTTTATTTTTATTTTAATTTACTCTATACTACATGAAAATTCGAAATCTATCTGTCGGCAGCAATAAATTCTCTTGCTGTAGCGCCTACTTTTCTTAATATAATAGTAATCACCCAATTTGAGGAAAGGAAGTATTTGACGTATGTTCGAATGAGATGTATGACGTATGTTCATTTCCAAATATGCATCTTGTACGACAATATAAATATTTATCCTTGAGGCTCTTTCTGAAAGTATTCTAATTTAAGCATTGACATAATATTCAAAAACTAGTCATTCAAATGTATATAAATTTTCAATTTTGTTTAAGTCTTCGTAGATAATTATTATACGTATATTTGTTCCGTCAAAAATAATGTAAAATCAGAGATTAACATGCGATTAACATGCGAACTGTCTGAAGATTGCTTTTGACGAATATTATAAAATATAATCTGCCTTCCAATGACGACTTCTCTTTTTAGGGAAATAAACTCAAGAAAATTTATCGCTTTTTCTCGACGAATAAACGGATATTACGATTATTTTCAAATGAGTGCCGTTCATTTATGACCACTAATGAAATTTTATACCAAAAGCACAATCACAATAATGTCAAATTTCAAATGGGCGTTAATGGGTTAATTATCATTATATGATATTATTAAAAAAATATCTCATGCTATTTTCCACAAGATTGTGCAATCGTCTTGCCTTGATGAAGATCCCTATTGTCATTAGCTAACACGATCATTTTAAAATACATGAAACATGGGAGGGAGTTTAAGAAAAAGACTTACCGTAAAAATATTTCCATGTAAAGTACTAACCACTTGAAATTTCCAATTTTTCACACGTTTCAACCGTAAAATTAATTAATTATAATTGATGGAAATTTAGATATTAATAATTAATTGAAACATTAAAAACCAATTAAATAGAATTTTAAATAGTATTTAAGAAGACGAAGTAATTATAATTAAATAGTACAAACTTACGTCATGCACAATATGTGTACATGTATCGAGTCCCGATTTAAATGTAGATATTTTAGTCATTCCTTTCGTTTTATAGGTATATGATACATAAAACATAAGTCGTAAGTACCTAATATATGATGTATTACCGGCTTGACCAACTTTGTTCCCTTCGCGAATAGTATGAGTCTGACATTAGATAAGATTCTTCCTCTTTCTTTGTTTCAGGTGCTATATAACCCTCACTCTCATTTACCGAGCTCCTCCAGCTACTACATGTATGTACATTCGCTGGAACTAGCTGATATGAAATGTGACTGTGAGGGAATTAGATGTCGCGTGCGGCAATTAGATGAAAATAGAACGAAAATGACTAGTTTGATGTGACTTGTTGAGACTCATACATGAAAGGTAGAAACCACGGAGAGAAGTATGAAGAGAACTCTTTCCCTGTATCTCTCGAAGTGGGATACGAGTTAGATCTGGCTTACAAATAGTATAATTATTCCATTAGTTAGGAAAATATGTTAAAAAAGATGCGCTTATAATTGTTTTCGTCGCTATTTGTTTGATATTTTGTCTTTAATTATAGTAATAATTATTTTTATAATACAATAAGGATATTTATCATTATTTAAGTTGTAACAAGCATTATAATCTCAGTGACATGTGCAGCTGAATATTTAAGCTGTTATAATTTCTTGAAAAAAATTATATAACAATAAACCAAGGCTCATGTCAAAGATGATTAAAAAATATATTGCTATGTATTTTATTCTGAGGTAACTACTTTCCATCACACAGCGAGTGGAAAAATAAAGTCACATTTTTTCTTCAAACTGCTATAAATTCTCTGTGAGAATAAAAATTGAAAAATTAAGTATGTAAAAAGAATAAAAAATGTGTAAAGAGAAAAGCTTGTCACAATTTCAAAACTTTGTTTGTGCATTAATCTTCTAGTCGAAAATTTCTGGACTTTTAATTTAAAAAAATATTATACCTGAGCGTTTATTTTTTGATTAATCTATAATATTTACTATAAAATCTTATAAAAAGAAATGTTTTTCTGTGTTTCTATAAAGAAATTTTATTGCTTTGAATTCATAAAATTTTGTTTTGATTTCTGTTCTGCAAATTTTTTGTTACAGTGAAGGGCTTGTCACCATTTTTTGATTGCCTTCATCAAAATCTATATAAAATTTAGAACAAATAGTAACAGTAATAATATATAATAACAGTAATAATAAATTTAGATAAGGTCTTTGTAACAAAAACGTCGAATTTATAACGGTAAAAAAAGGAATGTAAAAATAAATTATAATAAATTATAATAAATAAAAATAAATATGAATTTATAAAATTTATGTTACAATATAAGTTTTGTCTTTTCCAAACTTGATTTTTCGAAGTTTGACAATTCTCAAATATTTTCTTGAAATTTTATGATTATAAAGATTTATAAAATATATTACATACAAAATTGACTATATTGTTATGGTGTTATAAATTTTAAATGATAATATGTGGAAGATGAAGGCATATGACAGCTTTTCTCCATAAAATCATAGATACATATATTTGAACAAAAGATAAGAGAATAGATAAAGCAGTCGACAATGACATCACATGCGTTGCTATGGACGCACAATTATACGCAGAGTTCACTATAGTGATGTGATGTTTCTCAAGGGTCAAATGAAAATTTCTAATTACATAGTTATGAAATAATTAACTTTATAATTGTATCTTCATCGGATAGAACTGACTGAAATTTCTATTGTATACATTTTCGTGGAAATGAAAAATTTTTATTTTTTTTAAAGTAGAAGAGAGTTCTACAAAAAAAGTTGAACAGAAAAACTAGTCTTTAGTCTTTTAAACTTTTTTCTTTCTTCTTTTTATTTTTTTGTTTAATCTTTACACTTTTACTCTGCTCTGAAAAAATTAAAATTCTAACAAACAAACTTTTTGGATCTGAAATAGAAATTATTTGGTGAAGATAAATCCACACAGAGTTGATTTAAATGTAAATATAATAGAATATCTGCTGAAACCATTCATGAATGATTTAAACAATCGTGTCCAATAATAATTCAACTAACACTAACAGTTCACAGTGTTTCTATTACACAAATTGACGATTTTAGAATGAGAATTAAGAAAACAATTTAGAAAACATGTTATTTGTAAACCAAAATTCAGAATTCCGACAGGAATATTTTTGTTCTTTTAATATTTTCGTTTTCCTCTTATTGTTAATAAAATGAAATAGTTATACAGACACTACTGTTTTTAATTCCTTATATAATTTAAAAAATTATTATGATGATTTCTATATTTGATTTCTATATTTTCCTCTTAAATATCCGTAACTAAATATAAAATAACTGTTAAAACTGAATTTTCATTGCAGAAAAGAAATGATTTAAAATTTACAAGTTCGATAAATAAAAGTTGATAATTTGACCCGTGATAATTTACTGCAAATATTTCTGAAATTAAGAGAGTTTAACATTTTTATAACATAAGAGGTAAAAGTTGTTCAAAATATTGATTTTTACTGTGTATTTAAAATTTATCGAAATCCATAAAGGTATGGTTAATCTACAACTTTAAATTTCCAAAATCGCGACACTTTCGATTTGGCTAAAATTTTGAACGTAACTTCATTATGCAAGATGTTATAAAATTATTTGTCATGGCTCTGGGAGGTGATTAAACGTATTATATTTATTAAACATTAAAAATTAAAATATCAGATTGAAGATGCTTCTTATAAAGATTCTTCATAAAAAGCCAATGTAATGTTGGAAAACATATATACGAATATACGAATCCGAGAGAGATTATTTAAATTGCGAGAAAAAAAAAAAGATTTATGAAACGCAATGATAAATCGGAAGTATTTATGTACGTAAAACAATAAATACTATTTTCCCTGTATTCGACCTCAGAATTTAGGCATATTACGAATAAGTTTGATACACGAAATTTAACAAAAAAGTTTAGAAACAAAGGTAAAACAATTATAGGAATAAACTGAATGGAAATGACCCTAATGGAAGAACTTGGCTGAAATACAACGTAGAAAATATAATATGTAGTGTAAAATATTTTCTATGCTAACAGATCGGCAAATAAAAATCACTCAGAACTCCGAGATTACCAAATTATTCACAGCCCAACTTACACATGCAGAAAACCTGTGAAAAATGTGTACTTACATATTTATTTACACATGTAAAACTATACTCCAACCAATATCGACTTTTTCCTCCCTACCTATACAATTGTCAAAACATTGACCTACCTTCAAACCATCTCCCAAAAAGACTATCGCCCCAAAAGAGTAAGACAGAAGAAAGAGTAAAAATGACAGAATACATCGATTGGTCGGCATACATTAAACTTTGCAACAGAATCAATCTAAATCTGATCTAACAACAAACGAAGTGAACATTGACGCAGAAATCAAAATCATCCAGCCACCACATACAGAAAGCATACCGTAATATGATACAAACAGTTTCGTAACCTAAAACATAAGCTTGAAGGATTTTAGTGTATAACTATGGCATCTGTATATTTACATTTTTATTTACGATTATGGCGAGGATGGTGGAAGGATGTCCGGATGTTCGGAATGTGGGTAAGGTGAGGAAAGGTTGTGCGTTCGTCTCAGAGTCGCTTCCTAGACTCATCATCAGTGGGGGCTGATGGCAGCGACCCTTTACCTCAGACGCTTGTTATCATAACTACTCGCTAGGCTGGACGGTCCACTCATCCTAGCGGTGTTCCGCACTCTGCTTAACGTCGAAGATCGCTAGATTTCGACGCTAGGCGCACAGCCACTTGCGGCTTGTACGAGTCGGTGTTCGAGACTCGCACTCGAGACGCTATAGGCCGCTACAAGCTCTATCACTTGATTCGCTTCTCCTAGATATCATAAAAGAAACAAACTGAAAAGGAAATATCAAAAGACTGGAAATTCTATCTACAAACTGCAAAGGAACATCGAACGCCATCCAAAAAAGAATAACTCTGGTAAGAAACTAAATGGCAGTAAAAATTAATAAACATAAAAAAACACGGATCATTCGCTATGACAAACCCACCAAATTACAGACTCTAGAACCAAAATACCAGTTTTAGACAATGCACAACAAAATTTTCTACTCGGACGAGGAAAAATCAGAAGATTTGACCCGAAACTCTGAAAATATTTACGAGAATGCCTCATTTCAGAACACGTTCTGTCATTGAACAGGACATCGAGCATAAAGCAGCATTCATCAGAGCAACTTCTTCAAACCAAGAAAGCTTTCCATTCTGCACACCAAAAACAATAAAAGATATAATAAAGAAACTTTCCAACAGCAAAGCTCCTGGGCTCGACAAGATAATAGCTATTAAACTAAGAAACCTACAGTACAATTGTAGGGTGCCAATCTGAATTCACGTATTAGAGACGTTGATTAGATTGGTGGCTTGCTGCCTTCAATTCAACGTGAACAGAAGCTGGTTCAAGTAAAGGTTTGATTAGTGTTATTGATTGGTAAGATTTAAATTCACTCGTCAGAAGTGAAATTTGATTGGATGATTTGATAATCTGACGAATATGAGTTATATGAGTAAAGAATGTAAAGTCAAGTAAGTGAGATTGAATGAGTAGAAGAGTAAGTTGATGCACGTAGGACTGCTGTGAAAAAACTGCGCGTGCTAAGATGTTGGATGTAGGCATTCGTTTGAACTGTTGAACTACTGATTTTTCCTTGTGAGTTTTATATATTACGTGTGGATTCTATTGTGTTTTCCCCGGTTAGGGAGGTAAGCTAATTTATTCAAGATGTGTCGTTGAGCGAGGTCGGTCCCATAAAGTAATATTTTACAATTCTTAACGTTCCTAGGATGCGTCCCTCGCAATATGTTCTTATATTATATTATATTTATTTATGTCGAGGACAGTTGCCATAAAAAAACTTACTGAGCCTTGGAATTGGGAGTCATGTGTGACTACAACAATGAAACAGAAAGTAAAAGAAGACATGAAAGTACGGTGAAGAGAAATTCCGGCTGTGGAGAAAATGATAAATTTGAAAGTTTTTATTCTTGGCTCGATGAATTTATTTTTCGCATCACAGTTTGACCCTCACTGTGTTCGGTGAGACCGAACAACAATTATACTATATCTTTATGGCTTGCTTAAAATCGCCTAATTCCCACAGCTTGCAAAACGGCAAAGTTTATTCCGCCCAAAACGGGGAAATCCGCATTATGCCAAGCTAGTCATAGACTGATCAACCTTCTAGAAATTCTAGGTAAAATATTGGAAAAAATTATCTATGAACACCTTCTCACCTACATAAAGAAATCCATTGCAAAGTAACAAAAAATGAATGGAACAATACATGGAAAACAACTAAAAGCACCCAACTACACAAAAGTATCCAAGACTTTTACCAACAAACACCGAAATTTAACAACAGGAAAGAAGGAATAATTACCACACTTCTAAGAACCGGTCATACTGGGCTAACACATGAACACAAAATCAAAAAAACTACATCACCCACCTGCACTCATTGCAATAACCATCCATTAACAATAACACACATACTGCACGAATGCCACACCACAGAAACCTGAATGAACACCTTCTCACCTACATAAAGAAATCCGAAACACTAATTTCACAACAGTTCGATTTTACTCAAAATCATTCCTGCATACACCAGTTACAGCGAGTCACGGAACGCATCATAATAGAAAGAAATAAGAACAGATTAATTTAACTCATATTATTAGACCCCGAAAAAGCATTCGTATGGCATAGTGCCCTACTAATCAAATTACAAGCAAGAAACACTCCTTTTCCACTCATCAACATAATAATCTGCTACTTCCATAACAGGAACTTCTACGTCTCCATCAACGGTACCAACTCAACAATAAAAAACGTCACAGCCGGTGTTCCACAAGGATACATTCTTGGCGCTCTTCTCATTATCCTATACATAAATGACGTTCCTAGTGCCTAGAATATACTACTATTTATACAGACCATGCTGCAATATACGCTTCTTCATGGAACCCAGAAAATGCAACGTCATAGATCTAAAATCATCTTGACAGTCTACAAGACTACTTCAAAAACTAGAAATTAACAATAAACCCAATCAAGACACAAGCTATTATTATCTCAATGAAAAAAAAAAACATATCTCTAAATCCCCTGGTCTCCCATAGTTAAATATCTAAGAATTATCCCCAACTCTAAAATTACTTGGGCTCCTGAAAAAAAAAGAGAACCAGTTTAGACTATTCCATGTTTCATAGACATTATCCTCTCATCTCCAGAAATAGAAAATTAAAGAAAAATATAGAATTCAATTTTTACAAAACATGTATCAGGCCCATCATTATCTATGGGCATCAAATTTGGACAGCTGCTGCAAAAACGCACATAAATAAAATACAAAAGATACAAAATAAATTTTTCCATATCATATTTAATAAGCTTTACGACACTCTAATTAGAAAATGGCAGGCCATTGCAAATATCCCAACTATCCAGAAATACATCAATAACTCGTTAACAACAGCATATCACCCAAACCATCACAACCCACTCATCAGCAACATTGGCAAATACGATGTTACCAATATTCCACTGAAAACAAATACCAGACTGCCAAACAAGCACTTAGAGATAGCTAATTGATACTCTCTCAAGATCTTGAACAAATATCGCCAGGTTTTTTGCTTTCTTCAACGAGTAATTCCAACCAATGACAAGAAATATACGTACATCGTTTCTAATCATTAAACAAACTAAGTTTTTCCGTTAAATGACAAAATATCATCAAACAACAATGGTGAATACAAATTTATAAGCTTGAAACGATATTTCCTACTTAACTTTCGTTTCCTTCAACTATTGCATATTTTTAAACTTAAATATTCTTCAAATAACTAAAAACTTAAATATCTATAAATATTCGTAGTTTAATAACGATTTAAAATATTTCATCAGAAGTACCTTTCAATGTTTTACTTCGTTTAACCTGTTTGCAAGAACACATCCAGCTGATCCAGCTCCTACGATAATGAAATTGTATTCTTTCTATGAAAAATTCGTTTTTATAAAACATAATTTTAATTATAAACTGTAGAATATGTGTGTATATAATTAATAACAATATTAAATATATTTATAATTATTATAAAATGTATAATCTTCGTCAGGAGGGTCTTACAGAGGAAAGGTCTTACAGAGTTGTTATTAAAAATCTACATACTTCAATCTCAACAACGGATATTAAAGATGAATTAGAAAAAAAAGGGTTTTGAAATCAGAAACGCCACTAATATTCGCTAAAAGAGCCACTTCCCTTATTCTTTGTGGACCAGACACCAGACACCAGAAAAACAAAGAAATCTATGAATTAAAACATCTTCTTAATACCATAATAGAAGTCGTACCACTGCATAAAAAGAAATACATCAGTGTCATCGCTGTCAAAAATATGGATATACCAAGGGGTATTGCACTAAACCATTTAACTGCGTGAAATGTGCCGGAAATCATCGCACAAATACTTGAGAAAAGAGAAAAACATTCCTGCAAAATGTGTGTTGTGTGGCGGTCCGCATCCCGCAAAATATAAAGGATTCAGCGTGTATCAAGAATTGCAGAAAGTAAAAAATAAGCCAGATTAAAATACAGCAGTAAATAGAAATTATAGTATACGTGAAAATATAAGTTACGCTCAAGCTACAAAAGGTAACACAATCCAAAATAATCGTAATGACGCTACTAACACAATGTTAAACCAACTCCTTCAAAAATTCGGGTCTCTTTTTAAACAATTAAAGGACCAGAATAGCATGATTATACTATATCTGCTTATCGCTTTAATTAACAGAAAATAACAATGCTTAACAAGAGAATAGTCTTATGGAATGCAAATGGTATGCAGCAACGCAAACGGGAAATATTCTAAATGAAAGAATTATTTCTAAATGTAAATAAAATAAATTCTCCTAATTTCTGAAACTCATTTTACTGACAGAAGCTATTTCAATATTTACAAGTACAAAACATATAATACTAGCCATCCAGACGGAACTGTTCACGGAGGAACTGCTATTATTATCAATGAAAAAATATTACACGCCGAATCAATAAAATTCGAAGAAGTTTTTCTACAGTCAACTAGTGTCGAAATCTACTGTTCATCTAGTGTCCATCATTCTACTGTCCACCTAGACATGCAGTAAGTAAAGATAAATTTGATAAATTCTTACTAGGTGTGAAATTTATCTCAGGTGGAGACTATAACGCAAAGCACCCTCAATGGAGTTCAAGACTCAGCAATCCAAAAGGCAAAGAACTCCATAAAACAATGATATTAAGAGGATATAATCACATCAACACAGGCGAACAGACTTACTGGCCAACCGACCAGAAAAAACCAGATCTACTTGACTTTTTTATAACCAAAGGTATTTCACTAAGCCAGATTGAGGTAAATTCAAGTTTCGACTTGTCATCTGATCAGTTGCTCACTGTAGAAAACGAAAAACGGCTGTACTGGACAAATTCGAAAACAGACTGGTTTCTCTATAAAGCACTTATAAATGATGATATAAATCTGAAAATCCTATTAAAAGCTGCGAACATAGATCAGGCGGTAGAACTTTTAACTAAGATGCTACAAGGTGCAGCGTATCATTGGACTCCTGAAGCCAAAACTGAAAATAAACAAGCAATGAACCATCCATTATTCGTAAGAATCAAACTTGCAGAAAAGAGCAAGGAAAAAATGGCAACTGTCTAGGTACCCTGATGATAAGAGGAAATTAAACAAGCTAACCAGAGAACTTACAAATCTGCTGGACAAAACTATTAATGAGCGTATTCAAGAGTACCTACGAAGTTTGTCTCCGCGGCAAGAAGATAACTACTCTTTGTGAAAAATCACAGAAATGCTGAAAAGGCCAACTAACTATACTCCTCCCATAAAAATAGAAAACAACCAATGGGTCAGAAATGATCAAGAAAAAGTCGAGACATTTGCAAAACACTTAACTACAATATTCAGGCCTAATGACATATCAATGCCTGACAACGACTACGAGAGATACTACTAACTTTCTTAACGCTCCCTCGCAATCTTATAAACCCATCAAATATTTCAGTCCCAGAAAAATAGCACAAAAAATAAAGAAACTCAACGATAAAAAAGCACCTGGGAATGATTTCATCACTGCTAAAATGTTAAAAGAAACGCCAAAAAAAGGCGTAACAATTACAAAAATATACAACGCGATAGTAAGAGTCAAGTATTTTCCTATCTAATAGAAATTTGCGACAATCATTCTCATTCAAAAGCCTGACAAACTATTCACAGAAGTGACTTCCTATAGGCCTATCTTACTGCTACCAATCTTGTCAAAACTATTTGACTTTTAAATAGACTGAAACCAATATTGACAGAAAAACGCACAATCCCACAACATTAATTCGGATTTCGTAAGCAACACTCTACTCTTTAACAAGCACATCGTATAGTCAGTGTGATAGAGGAGTGCTTTGAGAAACCATAGTATGCTCCGCCGTATTTATTGACATTAGTCAAGCTTCTGATAGAATATGGCACATGGGCTTGTTATACAAAATTTAACAAAATCTTCCATACTGCTATGATCTACTAAAATCCTTAACTGAAAGGGTTTTCCAGGTAAACCAAAACGGCAAATATTCAGAGATCTAGCTAACACTTACGGGCGTTCCTCAAGATAGCGTCTCAGGTTCCACATTATATCAAATTTATAGAGCAGACTTTCTATGACGAAAATGTACTCGTGGCCACATTCGCAGACGACACCGCGTTCTTGGCTTCACATGAAAATCCTGTTGAGGCGTCATGATTCCTGCAGGAAGCTTTGGATAAGACTGCAAAGTGGGCCAAAAAGTGGAAAATTGAAATCAACGCAAACAAATCAGCACACATCACATTTACTACCAAGCATGTTAAATGTAGTCCTGCAGTCAATCTATACAGCGAATACCTTCAGACAAATGACTGTATCAGATATCTTGGTCTGCACAGGGATAAAAGACTTACATGGAAAGACCACATAAAAAAGAAGAGAAAGCAACTTAACTATAAAATGAAAACTATGTATTGGATCCTGGGACGAAAATCGAAATTTACATTAGCAATAAACTACTCCTGTATAAGGTCGCCATTATTTCAATTTGGATATATGAGATACAACTCTGGGGATGTGCTAAGAAAAGTAACATAGACATCATCCAATAGTTCCAGAATAAAGCCCTGAGAACTATCGCTACTGCCCCATGGTATATTGCTACAGATTCCCTGCATAAAGATCTAAGTATACTCAATATCAAACAACAGATAGAAAAATTCGCTACAACACGTAAGAATCGATTGTTAAATCATTCCAACGAATCTATCAAGAATTTAAATCACAAATCACAACACAGAAGACTAAAACGGAATAAGCCAACAGACTTGCAAAACTAAGTTAAAAAAGGACATAATGTACATTGTTAGCGGCAACGCTAAGGAGCCTAAACTTAAGGGTTTATCGCACGCAAGCCACCTCAAATTTATCAAATCTGCTGGATAGCTCCATGAAGCTAGTTGCAGATATATTATAGTAATAATAAAAAAAAAATTATCATAATGTGATTTGATATAGAATTATAATATGATACATAAATAACGTATATTCAACTGTATATATGTATATAGTAAAAGAAATATTTCAAATTGTAAATAAATAGAAATTCTATAATACATAAATATAATATAATAGAGTATTATTATAATACTTACTATACATATATATCATATATATTTTATATTGTACTATTATATACATATGTAAATTATTCAATCATGTAGTACTCCTCAAGAGTTAAGTGAGTCATCGAAAAAATCAAAAAGCTCAAACGGCAAGGAAGAATCATTATCAGCCTACTAACCGTCCACGATTATCTTTCTCAGACTCGTTACTGAGCTATTCAATTATTATATATGATTATTGCTATGACAGGAATACATAAATAAAAATAATCTAACAATAATATAAGTAAAAATGTATAAAAATAAAATTAAAATGTCGTGTATCGTAATAAATGTTTCTTTAAACAGTTGTGTGAGAAATATGATCAATGTGAACAAATTCATAATAAATTAGTAAGAAAGAACCAGCCTTCAGTTCTTCTACATCACCAAACTTAACATTTATAGACTCCTATTTATTTTGTGGCAAATCATTTATTCCCTTTAACAGCAAAATTTACAGTAGGGAGATACTTAGACGAAATGAATTGATTGCGGCAGTTAAACTGCGTGTGAAGAAATTCGTGAGATATGTATTTTGGTATCAATATTGTATCGATAAAGAGGTTTGGTACCAATATTGTATCGCACATAATGTTTGTACAGTTTTACATTTCCTATTTCTACTACAAATATTTAATGAAACATTTATGGATTTTTTGACATTTCAGTTTTCCCTTTATTTGTTGAATACATTGGCAAAGATTGTACATCAATCTTGTTCAAATTATAGGAATTTTGGTATATTAAGTTTATTTAAGCTTTAACGCTTTTACGGCTGCAACTCACTATCTTTTCGCTCTCGCGACTCACAACTCTCTGTCTTTTCGCTCTCGCGACTTACAATTCTCTGTCCAATTCCTCATCTGCACGAAACATTCGTCGTTCATAAACACTCACACACAAAAACACAACCATACCCTTAATATTTTAAGTGCTAGACCTGGAAGACTAGAATAAACATTCCCAGGTCTCAGCCCTAACTTTCATTACACCACTCAAAACACTTCACTACAATTGTTGGGCACTGGAGAAAGTTCTGGACCTTTTCCCAGAATTGGTTATCCCACAAAATTATAATAATTAATTATAATTAATTGTACTTCAGAATGAAATTAACAATTATACTTATAATTTTTCCCCGAGAAGATTTTTCTCATTACAAGAAAAAAAAAAGATGGAGGTAAGTAGTCCAAATTTCCGAATGACCGAGTAAATACGTTTTATCTACTAATAACACGTACTTATGTTAAATACATACTGCAACTACTGCACACTCCTGCACAATCGAATATTAGGGGATTAGATCCTCTGAGGATTAGAATGGCGTGCTAGTGTGAAGACGGCCTTATCAGCCCAATTCAGTCAAGGTCCATTAGTGACTCAAGAATAAAACCGAGAAACCAGCAGATAGTCCTATCATCCAAATCCAGCCAAGGTCCAAACTAACTCAGAAGCTCAAGAGTCAGCAATCGCCCATATCTCCAAGTTCAGTCAAGGTCCACCCAAACAACCAACAAATGTAAAGTTATATATACCACAAACCAAACGATGAATAAAGCATTCTTGTTCGCCTTCTTGCCAAGTTTACTTCTTTCGTTCGTGCCCGTTCGTCGTTATAATCATACGTGATTGTACGCATCGGTATTATATTTAAAATAATAGAGTTTAACTCTAAAGTATTAACATTCTTAAAGTCACCGTGGTGATAGTCCCGTGCCAAATTGTCCACCGGATCTATTAAAAGCTATTCAAGTGCGACTAAACTGACCACCTTATTCTACGGAACAGAGGGCTCAGGGACTACGAGAGCCAAGCCGCACTGGATGCTACAGATCAAAGGAACACAGGTAACAATTCGTTTCGTAATTGTCGAAACCCTATCCCTTCTTCGGATGACAAACCAAGTAAAGTCGATCAACGCACAAAATGAGCCGATCAGGAACAAATTCCTCACCGCAAGACGTGCAAGGCACCTTCGCCGCTATACTTGAGCGATTGGAGTAGATGCAGATACGTCAAGAGCAAACAATAGCCCGACAAGCAGAGCAAGACAAGAGAATGGAGATTCTCATCCGTAACCTGACGTCCCGGGAAGGAACATTCGACAAACAACTCAAAGAAATTCGTAAGTTTGCTACACAAATGGGCGTAGCCAACTACTTAGAGCACAAACAACGCACTTCCGAAATAATGTCATCTGACGAGGAAGAAGGCCATGCACCTCGACAATTACCCAAGGAAGCCGAAGTCAGACACCACATGCCTGCCGAACCAGCAACCGATAACACAGTGAGTAGAGCTTGCGAAATGATACGCATTATCAAGCCACTGTACGGTAGAGACGACATGGGCGTCGAAGATTTTATTAAAAAGGTTCAACTCGCTAAAAATTCCTGCTCTGAACCTGCTTTACTACTTCTCGCAATTTATACTCGCGGAAAAGATACTCGATCAAGCCGAACGTAGTATACGTTACACCAAGATCGACACTTATTCCGAACTCTTCGAGGCACTCAGAACTCAAGTTTCCGTACCAATAACCGTAAATGGCTGTAGAGACAGACTCCGCAGTACCAAGCAAGGCCCCACCGAAAGTGTCCAAGCGTTTTCAAACCGTTTCTGACAAAGCCATAGCGAATTACAGTACGCAGTACAAAGCCACTACAAAAGAGCGATTTCACGCCGCATAGCCATACAAGAAGCCGATGAAGAAGCTCTCCACATATACATCGCCAATCTGCGAGGAGAAATTGGTCAAACAGTGCTTGCCTGCGATCCCAAAACTTTAGCAGCAGCACAAGTACGAGCAATCAACGTGGAATTATGGATGAAAGAAAATCGACCCAAGTTCATGACGCCCAGAAGCAACTTTACATCTCAACGTAACGTCCGCCTCCAATATCCAACGTCTAGAATTACTAAAGCACCTCCATCAAGATTACATCCACCTGCACCAGTTCCGCGGCCACCTACGTGTGAACATTGCAAGAAACCTAGCCACCACCAATGTTATCAACTGCAAAATTTTCAACACCGCCAATTCGGAAAATTACTATCTCGAGTAAATAATCTCACCGAGCTCATACCACAGGAAGATCAAACCAACCTACCTACCGAATCAACTATAACCCCGGAGAACTTCAACACGTACGATTACTAAGAATCAATGGAAACGCCGCAAAATTTCTACTGGACACAGGATCAGGAGTAAACTTAATTAAAGAACACTGTATAACCACCACTACGACTCTAACCAAACCTCAGACTATATTATTAGGCAACGACAGACACGATTTAGACAGAGTCACTCAATTCAACCTTTTCAACAAAAATCATATCTTCCTTGTAATACCTTCAGACTTTATTTTGATCGAAGACGGGATTATCGGACTTTCTTTCCTCAAATCAAATACCAAATTAACAATGATTCTCTATTACTCGATACCAAAAACTGCCATTACAGACTACACCGGTTCAATTAGAACTCAAACCAGGATCTAGGGTCACGCAGGTCCAAAAGCTAGGAGATGATGTCACTTGTTTTCATTTCTTCAATACTTGTGAGCAAAACATTAATACAAATTGTGAAATTGACACTGACAAACCGAACCCCGCACGCATCCAAGACCTCATTTCGAAACTAACGACAGATCATATCGAGCCGAGCCATGAAGGGTCAATATTCAAAATTATCAGTAGTTACCACGGTGTCTTTACTTTAGATCAAGATCCATTACCTTGCACACAATTAACCGAGCATGAAATTACTTTGAAAAATGACAAATCCATTAACATTAAATCCTACAAACCTCCCGAATGTTATAAACAAGAAATCCATAAACAAATTAAGGAAATGTTAGGGAAAGGTATAATAGAATCATCTGACTCACCATACAACGTCCCAGTTTGGGTAGTACTCAAAAAAATCGACGGAACAAGGAAACAGAAATGGAGAATCGTTATAGACTTCCGTAAATTGAAGGAACACACAGATCAAGACGCTTGCCCACTCCCTAACGCAGACGAAATTCTTGAACATTTAGGCAACGCAAAATTCTTCTCCGCTCTAGATTCCATCAGATCCCAATGAACCCCAACAGTAAAAAGTACACAGCTTTCTCCAAGACTGACGGACATTTCCAATACAATCGCATGCCCTTCGGTTTAAAGAACGCACCCGCAACTTTCCAACGTATGACGGATCAAGCACTACACGGACTTATCGAAAAATACTGTTTCGTGTACATGGACGACATCATTATATTCGGTAATACAATAGAAGAACATAATAGAAATTTAGCAATAGTTCTCCAACGACTCAAAGACGTTAAACTTAAACTCCAAGCCGATAAATGCGAATTCCTCAAACCCGAACTCGAATATCTAAGGCATATAGTAACAGCAGACGGAATGAAACCAAATCCCAGGAAATTACAGGCCATTAGAGACTTTACGCAACCAAAAAACGCTACTCAAATCAAATCATTTCTCGGTCTTACAGGCTACTATCGTAAATATACGCAACTTTGCTAAACATTCTAAACCACTGACCATACTAACAAAGAAAGACCAACCGTTTAGATGGACTAACTAACAGCAAACTGCTTTCGACTATCTAGAAATCAAAGTATGCGAAGAGCCTATCCTTAAATACCCTGACTTTTCCCAACAATTTACTCTCACTACAGATGCCAGTAACGAAGGCATAGGAGCCGTACTTTCTCAAAACAATCTACCCTGTTGTTTTATATCCCGCACCCTAAATCCAGCTGAAAAAAATTACACCACCACGGAAAAAGAACTCCTCGCGATAGTATGGGCAATCAAACGACTCAGAGAGTACTTACTAGGCAGAAAATTCATCATACAGACAGACCACCAAGCTCTTGTTTGACTGAAGAATGTTAAAGACCCCTCTTCCAAACTCATGAGATGGCGATTGAAACTTGAAGAGTACGAATTCGAAATATAAAAAATATAAAAAATATAAAAAAGGAAAAGGAAATACAGTCGCTGACGCACTATCACGCAATCCCCTTCCAGTCAAAATAAAATCCGTCAAACCATTCCACGGCAGAGTTAAAATAAAGATATCCAACCCAGAAATCGTCGAAGAACCACCCATCGAGGAAATCCCATCCCCGTCCGCTTCCGAAGAGATTTTTCCCACCGATTTTCTGATCAAAAAATATCAACAATGGAAAAACACGCCAACCGCAGCTCCATTAAAAGCAGTAGCCAATAGGCCTCACTGGCTGCAACTTTCGCCTCAGAAACTTAACACTTACGACGAATCCAAATGGTTACATTCCCTGTACGATCTGATACGCGAACTCCCAGAAATCAAAGTCGGTTTGACCACAGGCTTTTCCAATTATGAAATTGTTTCGATCCAACTTATCCACCTATCCCTTTTTATCCACCTATTTACAAAAGACTTTATTTCGCGTCCCAATCTGTCAGACAGTACACCCAAAACGAGAAACTGCAAATACTTAGAGAGAATCACGACCCCGCCTAACATTTAGGAGAAAATAAAACAATCGCGCGATTCAAAGACCAACATTATTGAACTAACATAGATACAGACGTACATACAGAACTGCGACGTTTGCCAACGAACAAAGTTAATGCGTATCAGGCCCCGTGAGGAAGTAGTAATAACCGACACACCCGATGAACCAAACGATAAAGTCGCGATGGACATTATTGGACCCCTACCTCTTACCACTCAAGGAAACCAATTTATCTTGTCAATCCAAGATTGCCTGACCAAATATATACTTCTAGCCCCACTTCCAGACCAAAAAGCGGAATCCATTATCGACAAACACATAAACCATTATATTTATATTTTTTCATCTCCTAAACACATACTGACAGATCAAGGACAGTACTTTGTGTGCAAGCTCATGGAATCATTTGGAAAACTTTTTAAAATTAAACACATAAAGACAACCAGCTTTCACCCTCAAAGCAATGGCTCACTCGAACGTGCACACAGTGTAATAAAAGACCTACTGAGAACCAGTATTGAAGAGAAAAAAAATGAATGGGATCAAAATCTTAACACTCAGACACTGGTTATACTCCTTTCGAACTAACCTTCGGACACAAAGTTAATATGCTCTCTCCTATATCCCTAACTCCTACATTATCTAAAGACGAATTGTTTAGACTTTGGAAAAATCGACACTCGGAATATCTTAAGCACGCGAAGAGAATAACGGAACGCAATAAATTACGATACCAAGATCGTAGAATACGAATTCAAAGTTTTTATAACGTAAACGATCAGGTTCTCATTCATAACGACCACAAACAGCAAACTTAGTCCAGAATTCCTAGGGCCATATACTGTAATCGAAGACAAAAGACCCAACTATCTTTTGAGAATTGGGAAAACTAAAACGTCACTCGTACACGGCAATAGATTACGACCATATCGCTCGGTTCCGGGTGGTAGCCCAAGGACAGATAACCCTGACTCCGCTAAGTGACACCAGCATCATACCTTAGACGAACCATATTTGCAACGACATTGTAGAGACACGCCTATCAGTAGCATATGTATGCGCACACAACCAACACAACAGCCAATTGACACAAATGAATGTGTAAACCCAATGCACGGCAAAAGAACAGATTATACTAAATGCCTCACTGCTGTATTTCAACCTAAAATTTGTTCCCTTACACATACCGAACTCTTACATCTTACTACCGGAAAAACCCAGCACTATATTCTGTAAACACGAAACATACAATAACCCAACCTACAGTAATCAAAAGCAACGAAAACTGTATTGTATTCTTCGACCACAATGTAATAAAAATTGGAGAGATAACTCGCGAAACAAATATTTCTAGCAGCCCGTACAAAATTTTTGTTAATCATACTGAGGAAGAACTACGAATTATTAATGATAAAATACCAATTATCTCTAAAATTTCTCCAAATTTCAAGTCTTACGAAACATCGCTAAATGACATAGACCGACAGATCAATCAGGTCAAAGATCAACATATAATTGTCTCTGCCACCGAAGTAGCATACTCCATTACAAAATACGCCGGATACATGTCATTAGGAATACTAGCCACCTATGTACTGAACAAGACAGGACTGCTACAGCTCCTGGTTAAAATCCTCTCCAACCTCAATCCTTTTAAAACCAATAACATTTGCATCAAGATTTTCTGCTAAGAAAACTCTCAGCAAAACACACCAGTTCAACCCCAACCCCTGGTGCATTACACTGTTGCACCGACATCACCGATGCTCCGTGGAGAGGCATTACCAACATACTCGGACGGAAGCCCACCACCATCAACCCAAGACGCAAACTCGTCCGATTTGGAGGGCCAAATCCAATCTAAAAGAGGGGGTGTGAAGACGGCCTTATCACCCCAATTCAGTTAAGGTCCATCAGTGACTCAAGAACAAAACCGAGAAACCAGCAGATAGTCCTATTATATAAATCTAGCCAAGGTCCAAACTGACTCAGAAGCTAAAGAGTCAGCAATTGCCCATATCTCCAAGTTCAGTCAAGGTCCATCCAAACAACTAACAAATGTAAAGCTATATATACCCCAAACCAAATGATGAATAAAGCATTCTTGTTCGCCTTCTTGCCAAGTTTACTTCTTTCGTTCGTGCCCCTTCGTCGTTATAATCATACGTGATTTTACGCGTCGGTATTATATTTAAAATATTAGAGTTTAACTCTAAAGTATTAACATTCTTAAAGTCACCGTGGTCACTAGCAACCACACGTGAGTCTACCTCTCCATGAATTCCTATAAATGTGCTGCCGAGGCAAGATCGGCAGCGTAACTGAAGAACACGTCCACGCAAACACTCCATAGCACTGTTGGATTTTTTCTTGCTTTTTCTCAAAAGCAGTGGTTTACACACATACATATATACATATGTTACGTATGCTCGATTTAGCGAGATAGCAAACCGGCTCGTCAGTCAGGATTTGCACCGCCACTAAACACCGTAATTTTATTGAAATATTCTTAAGACTTGCTACTGTTGTAAATACATTACTCTAATTGTTAAATTTTGTAAATGAAAACAATTGAGCGAGATAGTATATCTGACGTTCCGGTTCGCCAGACAGGATTTGCATTAATTGTCACTGAACTTCGTAATTTTATTGAGGTATTCTTAAGACTTCCTTTTATTTTAAGTATTCTATTTTAATCGTTAAATTTTGAAAATAAAAGCATGTGAACCAAGGTAATATTTAAACTACAGAATAAAATTACTCAGTATCAGTCTAGATAAAAATAACATTGTGATTAACACGATATTCGAAAATTTATTGCACGGAATATTTTTTCCATGCATAAATTTGTCAAAAAGTTGATCACGTTAATCAATATATTATACATTTATCTGCATTAGCATTTTGTGGCTAATTATCTATAACCATTAGAATACAGGAAATATATTATACATTTATCTGCATTAGCATTTTGTGGCTAATTATCTAAAACCATCAGAATAAGACAGGAAATTATGTAACAGCGGAAACGCTTGATAAATTTTCGAGTTCTATTTTCTTGAAAACTAAGACGTGAATAAAAAATATACAAGATGTAAGCATGGTATTTCTAATTTTATATAGTAGTTTATCTGTCTCCTGCCAGGTCAAGTTGTCCAAATATCTGAATGTCTCTGTCTTTGGCTTTCGTTGATACGACACTCGTGAAGAATGTGGGTGAAAACGGGTTGATTGTTGCAGAGGTTGATGACGGACGGTGCAATTTTTTAAATTAGATATTCATGTTAGTTTAATATGTCCGGTCTTTAGAAATGGTTCCATCTTTTCTGTTTCTATTGCTTCATATTTGTTGGTGGAAGTATCGGATAAACTTGTGTAGATGGGTGCTAAGGTGTTGTTTCATTCGTTTTTTATTATATTTTGCAATGATTTGTCTGCTTTTTACAAGGGATTGTAATGTGTTTGTGTTTGTAAAATATTGGGCTGGCAACTAAATAATTGCGGATTTTGTCCATAGATGGTTTTAACACATTCTTTTGTTTTGTCAACGTGTTCAAAGCACCTAACCTATATTGTTTTCTTGTTGTTTGGACTTCCACCTTTAATTAGTAAGAAAATTGTATCGATTAGTTATTTAGTTTCGTTTTTATCCCAATTTAAAAATGGAAGAACAAAACGCGCATTTCAGACATATTTTATTGTATTATTTCCGAAAAAGCAGGAACGTATCGCAAGCATACAAAAAGTTATGTGCCGTATGTAGGAATGAGGCCTTGAAAGAAAGGCAGTGTCAAAATTGGTTTCCCAAATTTCGTTCTGGTGATTTTTCACTCATTTATTTATTTATATATTTATTTCGTTCCATGCAGACGCTCCTTAAATGGTAAAATTTTTAATGACGCTAATGATGTAAAATCTCATTTAATTCAATTTTTTGTTGACAAAAATCAGAAGTTTTATGAACAAGGAATTATGACACTGCTTGAAAGATGGCAAAAGGTCATCGACAAAAACGGACAATACCTAATTTAATAAAGTTATATTTTCAAGTAAAAATTTTGAATTTTCCTTTTTATTTAAAATTCACAATCACTTAGTTGCCAACCCTATAGTAAAATTAAATCGGATAAAAAATTCCAAACTTATGCAATGTAAAATATAAATTCCTACTTCTAGATGTCCAATGATATTAGTTAATACTTGCTTTACTTCGTGTTTGAGTGAATTTACAATTAGAGGCTAGCCAAGTGTCATTTTTCAAAAATAAGCAATATCTAATATGTGCCTAAGAGAGGGAATTGTATTTTTATATATTTTATGTAATGCAAGTCAAACTTAACATACGGACTATAACCGTTTTCAATTAATTTTAACTAGTAGTTTTAACTAATTAGACATATTTAAATATTTTTACTATATATAAAAAATATATTAAAAGATAAAAAATAAATGTATACTTAAAAAAAAAGAAATGAAAATATGTCACAAACTATAATATTTGCATCTACTCTATGTTAAAAATATGTATAAAAATCGATTTCTCTCATTATTCATTAAATAGATAAATTCGAGCTACTTATTAATCTAAATTATCTAGTGTTTTAGGATAACGAAAAATCGACAATGAATTTAACACCATTGTTCGCTTTTCTTCCCTGAAAGGAAAAAATAAATACTTTTTCATTCTGCGAACAATTACAGATAAACTCGATCAATACATTAAATTGATCAAATGCATTAGGATTAATATCCTTAATACTCATCGTTTCAGTAGTAGATAGTGCAACATTTTTTTCATTACAATGCAACTGAAACTTAGTATTAGGACTGTCGGTGTCTAAAACTAAAATTTATATGGAAGAGAAGAAAGTACAAGGAGTAAAGAAAACTTCACAATTCTTATATTTCACGAACAACCGATTGAAAATCCTAAAATTATTTCATTTTAAGTTTATAAAATTTCTATTTTATACTATATTATTTTACGAACAGATCACCTTGATTACTGGTACATCTAATATTAATGCACAAATAAATTCGATAGTAAAACGCTCATGAATATGTTACATAATTCTAAACAATAATAATTCCTTTCCCTATACCAGCGTTTTAGTTATTGAGATATTCATAAATACACCTATTCCACTAATTCTTGAATTTTGACCAGGATCTTTGAAAATATATACCTATATTTGAAAAAATATTATCGTATATGGGTCCCACAGATATCTTATTTATTAAGTAATTTATTTTTGTAAATGATTCTCAAATGATATCTTTAACTAACGGCTTTCCCTAACGGGCTAAATATTCATCTGATCTAAAAAAAATGCAGATATATGTAAAAATACATTTAATACCATATATAATACTAGATGAGTAGTTTTGTGTTCCGTTAAATAAATCATTTTTATCTGATTTATTCCAAAATATTTTCAATATATTCAATGTATTGTATAAATCAAGTGTGTGTTAAATAAATCATTTTTTTATTTAAAAAAATTACTGTACACAAATTTTTAAACTTTTTTCGTCAAGTTTCGTTAATATTCGAGTGGTTAAAAATCCTGATCATAAGCATTATTTCTTATATATGGTGTATCAAGAAATTATCGTTGTGGCTTTAAAAGATCATTCTGCATCTTCAGAAAATGGTAACTTTTATAATTTTTAAAGTTAAATGTCTTTTTTTCAAATGTTTTTGCATTGTATTTTTATTGCAGCCGTATCCACGATTAGTAGCGATTCAGTTTTATTGTTGTTCTCGAAATTAATGTCGCACGAACGCGTTGAAATGGGTCATTATCCATAGTTCAGTGATAAATTCGGAGAGATCCGGCAATTCCATTCTACGCTATTATTTTATCTATTGCTCCACGCTACTATTTTAATTCAATTCAAATTTGTATCTTTCTAATTGCAATACTAACTGCTAATTGTCTTCGAATTCGAATTTGTAACTGCCTTCCTTGCTGTCGGCGGACCAGTTTTATAAGCTTTGATTGGCGAAACATAACCAATCAATTTAAAGTATGGGTTGTTCGATTGCCGTACATTAAGTATTAATACTTAACATTAAATACTAATACTTAAATACCTTTGAAAACGCTCGATATTAATCGTTCTTAATCCTCCGAATACTGAAGCTAAGGCTCCTGTAGAGCTGGGTCATTTTGACTCACATATTCCACTAATACATATTTAGGCTCGTACGGACGGCTCGGACGATACTGTACATAGTGTGACGGGTGCTCGAGGTCCTCACCGATATTGTACCAACATAGTGACAGACACCCGACTCATATAGAAACATGTAGGAGTATAAGGAACAAATAATAGTCATATGAATAATAAAGTTATATATATTTACTATACATTTACTGTCAGGAACGTCTTGTGCAAATTGAGCGAAAGAAGACAAAGAAAAATTGCTCGTTGGCAATGAAGACATTGCGTCAACAAATAGAAACAACGGAAAAAAGTAATAAAAAAAATAAAAATAATAATAAAAATAGTAAATTAATAATGAAAATAGTAAAATATTAAAATAGTACTAAAAACTAAAATCTAAATAGTAAATACAAAAATAGTATAAAATACTAAATACTAAAAACAAAAATAATACAAACTATTAAATACTAAATACTAAAATACTAAAACAATAATAAAAACACTAAAATATGAAATAAATTTTGAAATAAAAAATTGCTTCGATTTGCTGCACACGTCTTTCTTCCTCAGAACGTTACATGGCGTACAGCCACATGACGCTCGTGCGTTAGTGTAATCACTAACACAGCTCCCATACTAACGCAAGCAGCTCCCCTAACTAACGCAAGCAGTTTCCATCACTGCGTGCGATCACTAACACAAGCAACACCCAGCAGAGGTCAAAATTGTGACCCGGGTCAGGAGGCGAAGAATTAAAGGGTGCTGAAATAACAGATCCGTGAGACACCGGGGTGCAACAAAAATTAACCGTGATCGAACGTGATGGCAGTTAGAACTTCTCAGGAGCATGAAAAAAAATGGGCAAATCGTCATCTTTAATCACAGATATTCTAAATTTAGACAATAGATTCTTCGTGCTGATACAAAATTCGTATTTGATTTAGAAAATTTTATAGATATTGATTGCAATTATTATAACCGTCTCGCGATTCAACACCACTTTAAAATACTCTATATTAAATACTTTTAATATGTGTATATTTTTTATTATTATACAGGAATACTATGGATTTCTAAATTGTCCTTAAGTTTCCGAGAAGTGTTTAAGTATTCGCTGTTAGATAATAACATTATTACACTTGGAATACATCAGGAATATTTAAATGTCAATAATTTTCTTAGTAAAATTATTGATGTGTTATAGATATCGACATATTGAATAACTTATTCTTTTGCATACTACCGGTGATTGATTTCATTTTCCGAGATAATCGCAAGAAACTATGAATAAGCTATGAATGAAACTATGAATAAAACTAATTATAGCTATATATGTTTTAATGTTAATTACCTGCCACCATGTATTGGCCGTATGAGAAATTAACTCAAACTGAATTCTTATCTTATGTAGCTCATACACATGCAAAGTGGTCCGCGTAATCTTAAATAATTTGTGAGACAGGCTTCAGTAATTTTTTGCCTTCCACGTCGTGTGATATGATCAGTGGTCGATCGATTCCTTCACAACAGTTCACGCTTGAAAATTTAGCTAAAATAGCGTGCATAACTGCATGAGCGAAATTACATCAAACAAGTGTTATATGTCATCAATATATTGAATTTATGTTAGTATCTTCAATCCGCAGTAAACTATTCGAAGAAATTCTTTAAAAAATTTTATTTCCTATTATGAAACATACAAACATCACAAACAATCGACAAATGCAGCTGTGGTTTTCGTAGATGTCATCTGTATAGATTCGTAAGATATGATAAAAATTAAAAATGATGGCTAATATGACAGTTATACTTGCAAGCATATCACAGTTGTATAATGAATACTTTCAGTACAAATTCAATTTTGGGTACTGACAGATTTTTGCGAATATTTCGAAAACTAAACCTTATTGACTAATTGCAAAGAAAAAAGTTGTTCTAAATATCGATAACTATAATATAAGTAAAAACCTTTGGAGAGCAATTTATTTTCGTAGAATTTCACCTATTTTTTTCTTTTACATTAGTTCTTTAAAACGATTTATAATTTTCTTATATTATAATTAATTAATTTTATTAGGAACGTGTAACTAAACATTTCAAGTGACCAGATGCTGTACCGGAAACGTGACATGTTTCTTTTGGCACAACTAAGTTTGGTTGTATAACATGAGAAGTGTGACAGTATCAAGCAAGAGAGTCTGTTTGATTAAGGGATTATGTATTCCAGGTCTAAAGATTTTAATATATTTTGACACTATTATGTATTCGTCAAAATTATGGATCCTCAAAAGAATTATTCAAACTTGGAAGGATATATTGGCCTCTCTTATTCTGTTCTTAATATTCTTGAATTCTTAAAAATAATTGAGGTCACTGAAATTATTTGCAAATTTGGTTGCTAAAGCATTATTTATCTCATACGTGCTGGTTAGTATCTGATAGATAACGTTTGACGAATATGTAATACAAGTTGGAAGTGTACGTAATAAAAAAATAAATATGTCAGTTGTAAGAATATATAATTAAAGATAATACAGTTCAGTCATAAATTTTAATGTGATGTTCATTGATCGTTTAAAAGTCATTGCAAAGACAAACGGGTAAGGGCATTGGATGACATGTTTTTCTTGATATTACATTTTTTAAAAATATTTTTTCATACTCTTCATGTTTTCTAAATATTTGAACAGTTAAACTGAAAGTAGCATATACACATATATAATGCTTAACTATATATAATTGTTCTCAACAGTTAAATAAATTATCAAGAAGAACCAAAAATTTCCAGACAATCAAAAGTCATAATCTGAGACCAAAAAGATGTCGTGGATACCTTCAAATCTAGCAACGCAATGCACATCCAATTCCACGCTATCAGCCTGTCAACCATCCAACCTTGTTTCTCACACTCGTCGCTTATCAGTCATTCTGAAGACCGTACCCAAATAAAGATATAGGTAGATACAGACTCATAGGTAGATACAGAAAAATAATCGAATTATATTAAATACAGGCAAATACAAATAAAATTAAGAGAAATATTGCGTAACCATAATTCAAGCCAATAGTTAAAAAACCCATAATTCATTCAACAAAGATATAATAAAGATACTTTAAGATATCACCAATAGTCTCAATATCACTTTGTACCAATAGGCTGCTACTATAAAATGCAAATATGATTTACCTTCATTTCTTCTTCTTACAACTTGTTAACCAAGAATTTCTGAACTTTTTTTAAATGATATATTTACCTGCAAAACACACTGGCAGAGTTTGAATATGAAACCTCGCCACACTCTATGTATTTAAATTGTATTACAATTTTTACAGTATTCTGATTTTTCCAAAAAGTATACGAAAATGTTTGCTTCATTGAAAAATGCAAAAGATTGGTAGTTCAAAATTTCAAGCAATTACATAATTATGTTTTATGTAGTAATAACATATGCTTATATTAAACATGCACTTTTACTAATCTAACTATCAGTGAGATTACTATTATTAAAGCATATTATAATTTGTAAATGTGAACGTCATATAGAAGTCATTGTGCATTACATGGCATTGGAGAATTTAAGCCAAAAATTTTTGTGCAAAAATTAACGATGTCACTCAACATATTATACACTTATTTGCATATGTGCTTTATGATTAATTATTAAAATCATTAGAATATGCATGGTAAGGATTAGAAGTTGTATAACAGCGAAATTCAGTGAAAAATATATAAATATATTATGCGTAATTTTATATATAGTAATTTAAAGATGATGTATTTTGTATTTATAATTATCTTTATAATCATCTTTAAATTTTAATTTTATAATAAAACAATTTTATAATAAAAGTACATAAATAATTTCTAATTTTATAACGAAATAATTAAATTTATATTTAATATCGTTATTAATTACATATATGTCCTACATTTTATGACTAAAATCATATTTTATATAAAGCGAATTTTCCAAAGGAAGAGTATGATTTTATTATTGTAGGAGCTAGATGTGTCGTTGCAAATAGATTAAACGAAGTCAAACATTGGAAGGTATTCATAAAATTAAATATTTGTATTATCACTGACGTCAACAGTGATAACTCACAGTCAACAATTAAATATTCATGCTGACTTGTCTTTTAGAAATTATATAATAACTAGAGAAAATGAATGTTAGATACGGAATATCTACTAATAGCTGTTGTTACTCAACGATATTTTGTTCTTTTCAACGTTAAATAATCCAATTGATAATCCAATTTATAATATGATTTGTTCCATGAAATTAATCGTCATTTCACTATTAAGTAACAATCTACTGAAATAAATTATTGACCAATTTCTGTTTTCCTGATCTCAATTTCCAACGCTTACTCAGATTTTCAGATTTCATTGAAATTTTCGCCAAAAACTTATTAAGAAACAGATCATACATGATTCTTGTTTAGGAATAAGGATTAGTTTGGCTTTCTAAAATAGTGAATTTTGTTCCATCTACAATCACTTCCAAAAGTTTTCAGACAATAAGTCAATTTGAACGCTAGCAATTTGTGGTGATGTATAATATTAAATATTTTAAATACTTTGAATACTTTGAATTACATGTTTAGATATTATTATTGGAAGCTGATATAGAAGAACTAGAGGTCGCTGATATTCCGGCTATCGCCGCTATATTATCAGGAAGCAATATCAATTGGATGTATCGCATGCAACCGGAGCAGTACTCTTGTCGATCCAGAATGAATGAAAGTTGTCTGTTGCCGAGAAGTAAAGTACGTAGACACATGTTTTGATATTTTAACATTCTATAACTTCATACGAGAAGCTGACTTGTTGTCAAGAATGAAAAGAAAGTTTAAATTTCCCAGTTATTTGTATACAATTATTATAGGTGTTTATAATGACAAATGTACTGGAATATAAAATATAGAAAAGTTTATATATATATATGGATTATAATATATCGAAATATCATATATATATATATATATATATATATATATATATATATATATATATGTATATAATATATACAATATAATAAATATCTCGAAACATTATGAATATAACAGAACACGACTATTATAGTCATATTCGTGAAATTTACAACAAATCTGGAACTACTGAAAATAGTTCTAGTGCCTAAAAAAATGAAACTTGTTCTAGTAAAGTCTACTAAAGTCTGTTGAATACTTATTATCATACTTACAGGTAATAGGTGGTTCCAGTACTATCAATTCGTGATAACCGAAAGGATTATGATGAATGAGCAGATGCAGGAAATCGTGGCTGGAGCTACAAAGAAATTCTACCATTCTTTCCGAAATTAGAAAATAATAGGGACCTACAGGTAACAAATTTAATTAGAATTTATATTTACAATAATATTAAACTGTATACAATGTATATTTATTATTATTATTATTCTAATTATAATCAAAATGAATTTTGTTCTCTAAACAAGGCGAGAATCTCTAAATATAATTATCATCATAAATATTCGTTCGAAAATTGTTTCAAATTCAATGCGTTCTGTTTCGAGTAGTAATTTAGTATAATTAGCTTGTTTTAGGTGGATATAAATATTGATGAATTTTTTTATATAAAATTGCGTGATGTTTGTTTTGTACCATATAATTGTTTCATATTTATATATTTATATATTTTAAGTATCTTAAGGTACCTTAATTCAAGGTACTATCGAAGCCTGTAGTTTAGGATTTTCTCAGTTAATTTGCACATGGTATTCGTTAACGCAGTTGGGCGATAACTATTTGGGTTTTGTTTGTCTGTGTTTGTTTTTGTTTGGCTTAGGGATTGGAATTACTATCGCTTTTCGCCAAGTGTCAGGGAAGACTGAATCCAGATACAATTGAAGATCTTCAACAGCAAATTGATTCTGGCATTTGAAAGCACTTTTAATAGCGAGTTTGAGATATTATCTGGTCTGAGGACTGAGTTGAGCTGATGCAAGGATCGAATTTATTTCCTTAATCATTAGTGGTGAGTTTAGCAGTGGGTTGCTATCGTCATCAGTCTGATCTTGAAGTATATGTGTCGTAGTTTATGGGTTATCATGAGTTGTTATTTTTGTTGTTGGAATTTTCTTTGTATTTCTCGGCTAGAATGTTAGCGATGAGCTTGAGTTACAAGCGTATTATAATTCCTTTTAATTTTCTTTGGTTCTCTTTTTCAAGATGTATACGAATATATTCCGTAGATATGTTTGTATTTTTTAATTAAATTTTCATGACATATTAACGATTTATATTAAATAAATAAAGCTTTATTATTATTATTACGATATTGATAGGCAAAATAGTTTATAGAAAACTTTCAAATAATATTTTAATCATCATAATTTTTAATAATTAATATAGAATTCACGTCATTTGTTATAACTAATGCACTGCATAATTATAATGAAATTGTTAAAAATTTAACATAAATTAGAATATGTAATATGTAGATGAGGAAATATAATAATTTTAATATTTTCACATTAATAATAATTTGAAATAGTTGAAAATTTTGTTAGTTAAAAATTTGTACATAAAACTAAATATTAACAATTTAAAAGTTTCAATTTATGTATTGAAAAATGTTGTGATAAATCCGTAAAACATGGATAGACTTCTTTTTGCTATAGAGTAGTATGATTTCGATTACTTCGTCTGTGGTTACTGACCTCACAATTAGATATTAAAAATTTGACAATACTGTAATGGATCCCAAAAATCATGCTGCTGGTTCATCTACTAGTCCCTTAACTCACCGTTGTTTAAACGTAGGATGCGCTAAAAAACCAGTGATTTTTTAATATGTCGATATTTCAGGTCAGGGGCCACGAAGGTCAATAAGATGCAATGTTTATATTATCGTCACTGGTTTTTTAGCACATTCCACGTTTAAACAATAGTGACTTGGGGAATTACATCAAGTAGAACGATCGAAGTCGGTCAAGTAGTGAATGTACTATGCAAAATATGATTTTTGAAACACATTACATTGTTGTCAAACTTTCAACACTGAAATATGAAGCTAGCAACTAACCGAATTCATTTTACTATATATCAGAAAGGGTCCTATCCATGTTTGCGAATTTATTACGATTTGTTTTAAATATAAATATATATAGTAAGTTTAAATATATATAATAAATTATAATTATAAAATTGTTAATACATGTTTTATGTATAAATGATGTATATTTTACTAACTATTCTTAAAAACAATTTTTAACTAATTAAATTTCCAACTATTTTAAATTATTATTAATATTAAAATATTAAAATTATTATATATTATATAATATATATATAAAATTATTCGAATAAGAAACACACTGATTACTAACAGATTTAATATTTATAAATTATAAAACACATATAATTTCTATCATGAAGGTTTGTTGTAAAGAGAATTCAATAAATTATATTTATGAAAGGTGACGATATTATTTGACTATTATTGACTATTTGACTATTATTTGACTATTATTTGTCATTTGGTCTTTTCATATTCAATACAACAGATACGTGAATATAAAAAATTATTTTTGTTTTTTCTAATTTCAATATGAAATAAACATTTTCTTGAAAATCAAAAATATGGACTAAGTAAATATGGATTTTTGATATTTTTTATATCATACATATTTAAATAAAAGTTTTACCTTTAATTATTGTTTACTATTTATTATTTAAATTAAAAAAATATGTAAATAAAATAAAAATTTGCCCAAATGAGTCGGATACAGGTGATCGATACTTCGGATCAAATCGAATAATTTTGGTTGAGTATGAGAAGACTCAAAGACGTATGAACAATCCTGTAACTCGCCTGTTGCGCTAGTTTAACAATGTCATTGAGTTGACGGACAGAACAGTAACAGAAATGTGGCGATCACGTAAGACTTTTAAGTTTTGGTAACTGTTTTCGTCAGAAAATCCGAAATTTGTCTGTATCCCTTTAACTCACTTTTCATTTAACATTTCACATTTCATTTATCAACGAAGTCAATTGGGTGAATGTGTAGACTGACTACTCTTCTATCAATTTCGATAATTTTGGAATGTGTTATAAAGGTTGACATGTAAGTATTTATAGAACGTTGAAATCGATGAGAGAGTGATTAATCTACAAGTTCACGGTCAATCAGAAGACAATTGGAGGAAAATACAAATGAGCAATGTTTCGAAATCATAAAATCTTATTATTACATGTCATTCATATTTTGCATCACTTTTATTAACTATTTATAAAAATAAATGATTTGGGTCGTTGCATTCATTGAATTAATATGAATAAACAGCATTATACTATACGTAAATAACATAATAACTATGAAAGAGAAATATATGTTTTAAGATAAACATAAGAAAATAAATCCGACTTTGAAATTTCGAGACGGACGATTTGCAAAAAATAATTTACAGCACATAAAGTATCCCTTTATTCCAAAAAAATGTTTATAAAAACATTTTAGTATTTTTTATAAAATCGAGTTTACGAAATAAAGATAATTAAGATAATAAAGATAATTAATAAAGATAGGCTGTGAAATTATATTTCTAAATAAAAAAAACGTGGTACCTAATTATGTTATTCATAAAAATATCATATTTCAATTAATTCTTTCTAATAAATTTAAATAATCTTCTATTTTTATTGATAATAAATATAAATAATCTTCTATTTTCAATATATGTAATATGAATAAATTAATGATATAGTGAATAAATGTACTATTAATAATAAATGTAAATTATCTTTTAAATAAATATAAATAACTAGATATAAAATAAATTTTTTATTCCAATTTTCATTAATCATTGTTTTAAATGTTTATATTCCTTCATTGATGAAGGAATATACCGTCACGTTCAATTCAATAAATAATTCTCGAAGCAGATGTGGCAACACTGTCCATATTTTCCATTTATGTCCATATTTCAATTTTCATCGTTAGTAGTGCTGCAGTGTAAAACTTGTCTGAATCGGTACAGGGTATGACACGAAACTGGAAAAGAAATTCTGAGAATCGTGGGCCTAAAAAATACATTCTATGCAAAATCAGTTCATGTACCTCGTCTGTGGTTTCTACTTCGAATCTATTTACTCTAATATTTCCAGAAAATTTGTTTGTCACAATTTTAACTTTTTCGTAGCAAAATAAGTTAATACAGTTAATACGGAATAAATTAACGCAGTTATTCGGTTTAACTATTACAGAACTACTTTCTACTTGCGAGAAAGTAAAAGTTTTTTATTTGCACAATAGAAATTTGAAACGGAAGTAAAGTTTTAGTCAGTTTTATCTGATTATTAAACAGCTAAATAAATTTATTAAGTTCGATAAATATGAGCAACTACGCTCAGTGACTTATTCGTTGAAAAAACCACATTATATTCTCGGTAAATTAATGCCGAAAAGCCTCGCTGAAGTAGAACTTAAAAAGTTTATCTAAGAATGTTCTTAACGAGAAGTTAACATCGTAACAATTCGATAAAAGAAATAACAATGACAATACAAAAGTTTATCGTATGTAAGAGTCAATTACAAGACTATGTCTTTTCACTACCACGTGCGATGCTCTTGGCGTCATGCATTTGTGACTATTTGTACGCGAGTACAATATAATACGATATACGTCTATATTTCTACAATTATATTTTATATTATACAATTATACAATCCGGTATTTATAATGCTGCAGCTCGTCCGACTCGTTCGATAGCTCGAATAGAATCCAACTGCATTCCACCTATACTCCAGACCGTTCTTCAGAGTCCGAGGCCAGCGTCCCTACTACCTCCAAGGATCGCACAATCCCTGAAAGGTCGGAGGGTCCTGTGTATCTATCCCATGATCGACCCTCCCTGTGAACTCCATAGTACTCTCGATAGTCTTTGCATAACCTTCTTCTACAAAACAGAATCACGAGAACTGAGCGTAGTAGAATATGTCAAACAGTAAAGACAAACACAAATCCATTTCCGCGATATTCATTATCACGCTGCAATACTAATACTTAGTCAACGCCGTCTGTACGCTTCAGCACTTATCTTTTGTTTCTTACAAAATACAACTGTGATTGTACACAAAATCGACGCGTGTTACGTGCTTTCACCTTCAACAAAATACATTGTAATAACATTGATAAATTTTGACAAATATCTCGAAAAGTGTCTTTTTCTGTGAAAATTACCGTGAATTTTAGCCTGAGTAATTGGAAATATGCAGTGAAATGACAAATTCGGATAAAATATTTTGCTTCATGGCACAACCTAAATCAGATTGCCTAGTATCAGATACATAGTACAATCAAAATCAATCAAAAGTTTTCGCGAATTTTCGTAGTAAATTCATAAATTCTATGCTGTATGAATCAATTAATTTATAAGTGCAAATGTCTTGAAATTGCTATATGGGGCATTTTTCCTTACAGCTACATTTCTCGGTGTTTCTAGGTATTATTTAAAACTTCAGTTTTGTTTCCATATACTATTAGAGCGCTGTCAACAGAAAATAGATCTTCAATCTTCCACCCCCTATGTAATAGAGAAACATATTAGATAAAAATAATTTAAAATAAATGAACGACGTATTTTAAAAGTAGAGGCCTCAAGCATTAAAATAAGGCTAAGTTTATTGTTATATTGCTGATTTTCCTTGTAAAATTATAATAGTTTTCACAGTTAATGCGCAATTGTAAAAATTGCAGTACCTTATATATTCTAATTATGACGAATTATCAATGTATTATAAGAGAACTGTCTAAAAAGACAAAATATGGTACGAGTTACATCGCATAATATGTATATACATATGAATATATACGTATGTACATGAGTGCATACCGCTTGAACTCAAGTTCTTCAGACTTTATTTTTATAAGTCTATCTGAAAAGTACAGTACATAATAATATGCATTTCTGTTTTTTTATAAAAACAACTACAATTTTTTTTATAAAAGTAACTAAAAAGTTATTTTCATAAGAACAAAGGAAATTAAAATAAAAAATTCGTTCTATCATCTAAACATTGCAAAACTGTACTTTTAATATTCTGAAATATGTATTTTCGATTATCACAAGAATTTTGTGATGTTTTAAATTGTACATAAATTTCCAATGGATGCACAAACATTCACTGTTTAGTAATAACATTATTGAATTACTATTGAATTATTGTCGTAAAGAACTTGAAATACACGAGGAAGTTTTTAATGTCAATAATCTTTCTCAATAAAATTGTAGAAAACTTATTTCCCTTCAGAAACTATTTGGATATGTTGTAGATATCGACATTTTGAACAACTTTCTCCTTTGCTTACAAGCGATGAAAATTGGCCTCAATTTCCGAGATATTCACAAAAATCTAAAATAATATGTCTCTAATACCTGCATATATGCGTTTTAATATTGATTACCTACCGCAATGCGTCGGCCGGAAATAATAAATTAGCTAAAATTGAATTCTTTAGGTAGATACAAAGTATATATTGTATATAATAAATGTATTATTATATACAAAGTGGTCCGCGTAATCTTGAATAATTTCCAAAGCAGGCCTTGGCAATTTTTAATCTAAAGGCATTTTTAACAGCGCCGAGGCTACATGAGCTTATGTTCTGCCAGTTTCTCCACATTTTTTCACGCTCGGAAATTTGCGAACTAGGCTAAAACGTCGTAAAACTACTGGATATATGAAATTACAAGAAGCATCTGTATTATAACAGAATTAACAATGAATGTATTCAATGAACTAGAATCTTTGTATATAATTTTGTCCTTTGTGACCGGCAATTATTGGATAAAATAGTTGTTTTTCGTATAAATCCTTTGAAACATGTTATGCTCTATTCTAGAACGTACAAACGTCGCAAACAAACAGTATATACCATTGAAATGATCGTAAAGGTAGAGAGAGCAGTATCTGATCTATCAATTGTTTCGAATGTGTCACGAATGGTTAATGGATAGAAATCAATTTCCAATACCGGTAGATTTTTGCGAATATTTTGGAAACTAGATTATCGGTAATATGCAAAGGGAAAAGTTGTATAAAATATTGGACATATTTACAACATATCTAAAAACTATCGAAGAAAAAGCAGCTTTTCCACATTCTTTTGTTTGACTATTTTTAAATACTCGATAGTTTCTAGACACATTACAGTCAGAGCACACGTTATCTGTTAAATCTAACGATTAGTTTGTCAGACTCCTATTTTTGTTTATCAGACATCATTTATTATTTCGATGTATGTATTGGACAAATAATATGTTTTGGTATCTATGTATTCGTATGTATGTAAGTATAAAAGAAGTGAAACAATTTAAAAATTCTGCCATTTAAACCATGCCAGGATCGACATATGAACAAATATTGTGTATCTTGTTTGTTTGTGTTACTGAATGAAATATGATTAGATTAATATTATTTAAGTAATTCTGCAAGAATTAATTATAATATATACAGTTCCATATATTATAATTTATTAAAGAACGTGATAAATATTGAAAATTACAAGTGACTAGAAGCTATACATAGAAGTAAGCTATACATATGTTGTAAGTCTATTCATTCGTTTATTTATTTCACAGTGATCGTATTAATGATTATATCGCAAGAAATCATCAGAACGATTAGAATATCCGATTTCGTGCAAAATTGTATAAAACATTTCATATTGATCATTTTGATGTCGTTCATTGCGATACTCTCAGAGGTAGCTAAAAATTCATAAACATACGACAGAGTAGCTAAAAATTCATAAACATAACTCATATTCATGAACCCTTCGTGCATTTAGTACTATGTCTTTTACCTGATCGTGCGAATACTTTTAGACGGTAAGCATTAGTATATGAGATTCTGTAATTTTGTAATTATAACATTTTTAGTCAGAGTAGTTCATAACCGAAAACTTTCCAAGCGATTTCAATTCTATGCAATTTTAATTCTAAACTTTCAGCTTTCTACTCCAATTTTCTTTTCGTACTTCATCTGTAATTGATTACTAACCTTTTACCAGTTTTACTACTTATAAATATTGTTATCATTAGTAAAAATTAACGATTTATTATAGTACATTATTCGTTCACGGTGCTGTCTAAACGTTAGCGAACTGCAGGACCCTTCCAGAGTTCATATCATTGCATCAGGGGCTCAAACACAGTGAAAGAAAAGGAGATTATGTTACAAAAATAGCGATAGCTATTATTGTTTTAACAGAAGTAGCGATTACCACTATTTTCTATCCTCAATGAGATTTAAGACGTGATATAATAATTATGAATAGAAACATTGACATAATACATATTAAAGATCAAATGGATAGTTATATACTTAATACTGCAAAGTGTCCAAGAATCCAGTGTCTCTAATAAACTATTGTTCGTTCTGTAGAAAATTCTGAATGTACTTGAATGTTCTTGTTCCACATCTTTCAAATATTCTTGTATATTGCACGGATTTTTAGCATTTATAAATTCTAATAACATGCGTTCAATAAATAGAGATGCGCTGCAGGATTCACACTTTGAATTTGCATTTTCTTTCGTAGTTTGAAACCAGCTGCAATTTTAGGTACAAGTTAAAAATTTTTTAGGAACGTTTTGAAAACTCGGAGGTATGTATATCATGTATGAGTGTTTTGTTGCATTATAATTAGCGCATTCTTATCTACTCAAAATAGGTTTCGAACAAATAGCGAATAATTTAATAATTTAATAATTTTCTACCTTTATAAAGAAAAGCGGTCAAAATTTGCGCGAAGAAATTTATTCATTTTTATTTTTGTGTTGGCCTATACAGTAAATAATCAAAAGGATATTTGTTAGGTTTGAAATAGGAATTATGGTACCGATTCGTTAAACAATCGTAAAGTGTTTTGCATCTAACATATGTCCGGTTATACAGAATAAGAAGTGCCAAAGAGGGAATATATCCAATTAAGGGATTAAATGTTTCATCAGAATTTGAATTTTTATATACTTGAACGTTACTAGGAATTCGTAAAAATTGAATTATTCCTCAACAAATTGATGGATATTACATATATTGGCCTCCCTTCATCCTTCTGTTCTTAATTTTTCTGAATTATTGAAAGTAATTGAGATCACTGTAATTTGGCTGCTATAGCGTTAATTACGTCATTTATATATGTCGTTAGTACCTGCCAGTAAGGTGACGATTGACGAATATGTAACAAGGAAAGACGAGTATCGAAAAAATAATTATGTCAGTTGTAAGAATACGTAATTAAAGATGGGACAATCCATTTAAAAATTTTAATATCGTCATTTCAAAGTCATTGCAAGGACAAACAAATAAGAACATTGCATAACATGTGTCTTTCGATGTCATACTTTCCTAAGATATTTTTTCATCTTTTATGTTTCAAATTTATTTGAGCGTTTCCAGTTAAATCGGTAAATAGTGCATACATATATATAATATTTAACTATGTATAATTGTTCTTAACAGTAAACTATTAAGAGGACCGAAAATTCCAGACGACCAAGAAGAGTCATAGTTTAAAATCAAAAGATGTCCTGGAAACCTCCAAACCTAACAAGCCTTTGCCCACCTAATTCCACGCTGTCAGCCTGTCAACCATCCACGCTTATGTTTCTCACACTCGTCGCTAATTTATTCGGTCATTCTGAAGACTCGTATCCTAATGAGAGTATAGGTAAATACAGATGAAAATAATCATATTATAATATAGACAAATACAGATAAAAATAAAACTATAATATTATATAGCCAAAAATTCGTAATGCATTCATTAAAAAGTTGTTACAAAAATATGAAATATGACAAACACTGTCATTACAAATAATTTCATTAATAGATTCCTAGAGAAGGACTAATCCCTTAGTACCCTACTTATGAGAAAATATTCTTTATATTTAACAATAGAAGTTTACTTCAGAGAAATGCAAAACAAATTGATTATAAGAATCAAACCTGCATGTGAAGAAATTCGACAAATTTGATATGAAGATTAGTAGTGTCGATAGCATATCTCTAGTACACTAGGTAATGTAACATTCGAATTGAAATATAAACTTATTATTCGTTTACATAAACACGTTATTCCTAATGTGATGGTACGGAATATATGGTACCAAAAATTGGTACACAAACTGATCAGTTGATAAAAATATCAATCAGCATACTTATTCTACAGTAATAATACATTTTATAATAATTATACATACATCTATTATTATTAACTGTAAATATATTTCAGTTTTCATACAGTTTTCACAATTATATTTCATATGAAACGAATTTTTTAGAGCAAGATTACGACTTTATTATCGTGGGAGCTGGATCAGCCGGATGTGTCCTTGCAAACAGGTTAAGCGAAGTAAAGCATTGGAAGGTACTTACAATTAAACATTTTGTTCATTTTTAACATTTGTCATTATTAGCCTGCGAATATCTACGATTATGGAGATTTTTCAGATTACAAAATAGTTGAGGAAAATGAAAATTAAGTAGAGAATATCTGTTAAAGATTATATACATATTGCAGATTTTGCGAATTCGCTGAGAATTGTATTCATTATTGTTATTTTGATGTTTTCCAAGATACATATTCCAATAAGAAATTTTATTATATAACGCACTTTCTGATATGTATTAATCATCACGATGACACACTTTCCACTTCATATATATGCAGTTATGATCTAGAAGGAAATAATTGTCTATTTGCTTTTACTCTAATTTTATATTAGAGAATTTGAATATGGGATTCAGACATTGATATTTTCGCGCGTAGCTTCTGTACACTGAAATAACTGATTATTCCTGTTGAGGAATAAGAATAATTTTGTTAGAAATGAGGAGTTTATAAAATTTCTCGAATATTAGCACAATTTAAATACTAATAATTTGTGACAAAACTTCTGTCTTCTAAAACTCCACATATATTTTCAGATATTATTATTAGAAGCTGGTATAGAAGAACCAGAGGTAGCTGATATTCCAGCTTTCGCTACTATATTATCAGGTAGCAACATCGATTGGACGTATCGCATGCAACCGGAGCAGCATTCTTGTCGATCCAGAAGGGATGGGGGTTGTGCGATGCCAAGGGGTAAAGTACGTATATACATATTATGATACTATAACTTTCTCCAAGGAACTACAGATTATTTGTTAGTGGCAATATAGAGGTACATGAATATATTTGAACATAGATGCATTTTTATATATGTGTTTTCATAATATTTCAAAATGTCACTGATCTTATTGATATGACACTACTCTTATAGATATATCGCTGAAATTTGTAACCAATTTGCAACAGATGTCCATAAAATTTGGAAAATTTTTCTTTTCTTTCACTGCAGCCGACACTTCTATTCAAGTTTCTGGTATTTGGACATTTAAAAATTTATTATCCTATTTGCAGGTGATGGGTGGTTCCAGTACTATTAATTACATGCTATATGTTCGTGGTAATGCAGAGGATTATGACGAATGGGCAGATGCAGGAAATCGGGGCTGGAGTTACAAAGATGTTTTACCTTACTTTCTTAAATCAGAAGACAACAGAGACCCAAAGGTAACAAATTTAATTAAAGCTGTTATTTAATTAAAATGTTATCAACTAAAAAGATTCAAGAGTAGAATATGTACTTTTGCTTTCTCATTCCTCCACTTCTTCTTATAATTACTATTATTTTTATTAATCTAATTATAAGAAGTTCTATTCACTTTATGTCAAACAGCAATTTATTTATACGGTTCTTCAAATAAATTATCAACACTATGAAAATAGTTCTATTTTAAATAAATCAATTAATTTATAATGGTATTGAATCAATTTTCTCCTTTTTAAATATTATAACAGATTCATCTTGACTTCGGTTATTGATTATACATATCTTGTATCTACTATAAACATGTCAAAAATATGCATAAAATATAACGCAGAGTTTCCTTTTCAACATCATCTAATTTATTAAAGAATCTATTATTTATTAAAGAAAGTGAATGATAATCCCATTTGGTAGTAATAAATTTGTAACACACTAAATTTTTACCGAATCAAATTCTAACTAAATCAAACAAACATCAAACTAAATGAAATTAGAATCAAATTATTAACTATTCTCATTTTTTCCAGATAGTGGAAGATAATCCACTCTACCATAACCAAAATGGTTACCAGTCAGTACAGCAGTTTCCACACACCGACATCAACACGGAGATTCTACTGAACGCATCGCAAGAACTCGGTTATAAATTCGTAGATATAAACGCGAAAAACCAACTGGGTGTTATGAAGCTGCAAACGACCTCCGCTAATGGAACACGTCAAAGTACAAACAGCGCTTTCATACGACCCATTAGAAGCAAACGCAAGAATCTAGCCATCAAAACTGAAGCATACGTCACGAAATTACTAGTAGACAACAAAACGAACCGTGCTATAGGTGTCGAATACGCTTCAACGACTTCAAACAACCAGACTAAATTAAACTCAGTTTTTGTTAAAAAAGAAGTGATTGTCTCAGCTGGATCGATTAATTCACCAAAAATTCTTATGCTCTCTGGAATTGGGCCAAGAGAAGAATTGAAGAAATGTCGTATTAAAGTAATTAGTGATTTATCAGTTGGAAAGAATCTTCAAGATCATGTATCATTTTTTGGTCTAATAGTTTCGTTGAATTCTACTTCCACAAGTAAAAATAATTCCATGAAGGAAGATATATTCTATTATAGGGAAACACACAGGGGACCTTTATCTGCAATTGGTACTACTAGTGTCTCTGTTTTCTCACAAACAATGTTCCAACATGAGAATGGTGTGCCTGATATCCAAGTTCTCTCCCTTGCAGCTAATCAGAAAGATTTTTTAAATAATCCAGATGAATCTTTTGATGCAGCTATTGCACCATTATCTTATTACGATGCTGTATTTATTAATCCAATATTACTGACACCTAAAAGCAGAGGATTTATATTGTTAAATGATAGTGATCCTTTGTGGAGCCCACCTTTAATTTACCCTGGTTATTTTACCAATAGTAGTGATTTGGACGTATTAGTAGAAGGGTTAAAAATAGCTTCAAAGCTGTTTGGTACAGAATCGTTTAAGAAAAATGATTTTACGTTAATAGATAAACCTTTGCCTTCTTGTAGACAATTTGAATTTGGTGTTAGGGATTATTGGAAATGTGTGATGATGGAATATACTACGACTTTCTCCCATCCGGTTGGAACTTGCAAAATGGGACCAAAATCGGATCCTGACGCTGTGGTGGATGAAAGGTTGAAGATTTATGGAATCGATGGTTTGAGGGTTGTAGATGCCTCGATTATGCCAAAGATTGTTAAGGGAAATACGAACGCGGCTACTATTATGATTGCTGAGAAAGCTAGTGATATGATTAAGGAGGAATGGTTATCTGGGGATGTTGGACCTACATGATGGAATAGTAAATTAAAATACATTTAGCTGGTGATGTTAATCGATTATTTGAAAATTAGTTGAAAATATTTATGCAATATAATACTAAAATATTAAAATAATAGGTACTGTAATATTGTAATTTATAAATAAACTATATACACAATTTGGTATAGAATAGTATAATAATGAATTATAATTTATTTGCTCTCAAAATGAAATAAACTATTAATATTAAAAGAAATATTAATAGAAGGAAGAAGTATTTGTAATAAAGGAAGTTAAATAGTTTTGTAATTATTATTTAGTTACGTATTACGTACGTTACGTTCTTTTTATTACAACGCTGCAGATTTCTAAAATTTCTATTTTTATGCTAACGAGTGACGAAATAAAACTTAAATCCACGAATACTTTAATTTAAACATTTTATATATTTTCTGATATTTCATGAATTTTTATGTAAGGTACAATATGCATATAAATTAAATTTACAAATTTATTCATATCCTGCACGCATTTCTTACAGTGTTCACAGTTTCAAGTCTTTTCGATAAGATTCTATTCGTAGCGACAAACCTAGAGAAAATTTGAAAAATAAGAAAGAAATTCCTTTTCGTGCAATGCAAGGGAAATGAATAAATAATCTATTTCTTGTTGGCTATGTTGTAACGCGCTCCGTGCCCATCGAATACTAAAATAAATTCTTTTTTATTTTATTCTACGTTCAAGCTATTGTATGGACATTTCAAAACTGTAATTTCTATCAGACTATTGTATATGAATGAATCAACTTTACGAACGTAAAATTTAAATTCTTTGAAAAAGTAATGATGATTCCTTATATTTTAATTACATGGCATCGTATTACCACAGATAATTAGAGCAACTTATTATGTTACAAAACAAAAAATTATCTAACTTTACTATGTATTGTACATTTCTTAAGATCTGTAATAAAATATAAAGCATAATAATAACATGCAATGTAAAGCATGAATTTCTGTGGCTTCGAATATCTAGTAATTAGGATTAGATTTTTAGATTGTTAAGGATTAGAAACGCTGTTAAATATTTATGTTTACAAATTTATCTTTATAGAGGTTTCTACTTCGAATCTATCTACCCTAATATTTCCAGGAAATCTATATGCCACAGTTTTTACTTTTTTACAGTAGAATACTTGTTTTCCTGTTTATAGAACTATTTTTTACTTTCAAAAAGATAAAAGTTTTTTATCTATACAATAAATGTTTGGAAAAGTAGTTTTAATCAGTTTTATCTAGTTACTAAGCAGCGTAATATAAATATGCGAAGCTACGTTTCTATTCGTTGAAGGAACAATGCTCGATGGGCCAAATTATATGGATCGAACTGAAGGCACTGTATGTGGAAGCGAATAGAGTCCGTATTGGTAAACTATAGCAGACGAAACGATGAAATCGGATACCGTGATTAGTGCGTTGTATTATTTCGCGATTATATACAGGGTATTCCCAGATTAAATCGCTAAACTTTAGGTATGAATTTAAGACCCTAAAACAAACAAATATTTCCTGAAGAAGTATGCTCGCAAATGCTTCCTTCAAGAAATATTTACTACTAAAGTTGTAGGACTTAGATTGCTCTTTCGAAAATTCACACGGTGACAGTGTATTGGAATATTCTGCTGTGATTATATAATACTATAACAAAAATACGGTAATCTTCTATTGAAGTATGCTACTAATTTTCTCCGCTGACATCGGACTTGTCTTATACGAATATGATTCTAATCAATCACGAGCTGTTTGATAGTGTAGGTAAACAAAGAGACGCTGTAATTAGAATATCGATCGAGCGATTGATGCCATCCGTTTCTGGAGAATACAGATGGTTCTGGAGCATAACAGATCTGCAGGTCGACATTAGGGATGGATCTCGAAGGTATCGGTTTGGTTTGTTGGTATTATTCGGTTGGTATTCATCTACACACCAGCCGTTACCAAGTGCCAACTCTTCCTCTATGCGGTGGGACCTGGAAAACACTGGCTTGCCAGTGATTAACAGAGCAATGGCTATCCCGTACCTTCCTTCTCCTGTTTATATCCTTATCCTCTTCCCCGTGGTGCAAAGTGTTTTGTGTAGATACTCCTTGTGTGAATAAGATGGCGTGGGTCCTCAGATGACAGTGTGTCTAAAGACTAATACGTTGCGGGTTGGTATTCGACGAAGGCCTAGAAACCTGCATGTGTAAGTTACCTCGTGCTCTTTCCTCCTCCCTCCTCTTTCCGCACTCCAGTAACCTAATTCCGGAGTTACTAAATGCCCGTTGGCGGGCTGTAGTACGGATAAGGGAAGAACCCGAAGAACCCAAGCCTTTTCAAACCGTAATCTCGCGGTCATGTTTCATAGATCCCGGAGTCTTTCCTTGTGCGATCCTTAAGAAATTCTCAATCTTATGCTTCTCAATGACGCGAGGTAATGTGATATGTCCCAGTTTTCCCTGGGAGATAACTGGTAGGTTTGTAGCGGCCTATAGTCCCTCGAGTTCGAGTTTCGAACACTGATTCGTACAAACCGCAAGTGGCTGTGCGTCTAGCGTCGAAGACTAGTGATCTTCGACGATATACAGAGTGCGGAACACCGCTAGGATAGATGACCGTCTAGCCTAGCGAGTAGTTATAACAACAATCTTCTGTGGTAAGGGGTCGCTGCCATCAGCGCTACTGAGATGAGTCTAGGCAGCGATACTGAGACGAAACGCACAACCTTTCCTCACCTTACCCAAATCCTACATCCTTTACACACTACACTTCAGGTTCTCCAGTCGTTAACTAAAGAGAGGAAAGAAAGAGAAGGAGATGTTGGAGGCAGGGTTGAAGAATAATACAGTGTTACCTTTCAAATCATCTTCAGGAGCCCTCCTCCTCTTTCACCTGCTTCCCAACCCGTCGTGGGTAATCTTTGAGAAATTGTGTTAAGTTAATTTAGAGCAAAGAGCAAGGTGAGTAAAGAATCTTTAGAGCAATTGAAAATATTTTTCCTTAATAAGATTAGTCAATTTCGCGCTGAGTTGCGGGATATTTCCCCATCTCTAAAGGGAGGGAAAAGGTAAACGGAAGGAAGCCAAGCCGTGCTCCCCAAAACGGCTGCGGGTACATTGATAATTCCATCTGGAGAGGAATATACACATTCCCAGGCAATGGTCAAGGCTTCGTAAGCCGTTAACCTGTCCGATCTGGGCATAGATGTGGAACGCCCAAAGAGAGTAGCCATGGGGGGCGCTCATACTGAAGATTCCTGATCGAGAGAGGGGCAACAAAGGCGAGCAAATAGCAACTCGGCTGGTAGGGGCCCTGATGACCTCATCCGTCAGAGTTTTGGTTCCGTATAAGATGGCAGATATGAGGGTAATTCTAGCGTGGGGTTTTTAGGATTTCCGCAGGACTCAATCTTCAGGCCAACCCTGTAGGATGCAATATTGCACGCACCATTGTTCTCGGACGCAGCACTGACGTGCTACGCGGACGACATGTTGATGCTCGTCTGGGAATGTGGATGGAAAAGGACGATTCGTCTAGTGGAGTTAGCGATGGTGGTGGGGATAATCAGAGAATTGGAGTTCGAGATGTCTCCCCAAAAAACCGAAGCCATGTAGTTCTGTCACTCGGCTCGATGGAGAAACACTTCCGCTGGGAAATCTATTATGGGTGAGGAGGCGGAGATACTGGTTGGGACCCAGATGAAATACCTAGATCTCACTCTGGACCACCATTGGTCCTGCGGCACACTTCGACCGTTTGGTCCCGTGAGTCGAGGCAAATGTCTTTTGCAGGCTGTTGCTGAAGTTTGAGTACCTTGGTAGACGGGAGCGAGAGTTCTTATAGAGTTTTTTTCGTTTGAGCTTCAGAATTTTAAGAGCTGAGATATGTATATCGGTATTAAGGGCCGGGAGGGGAGTAGATACACTGTGGGATTCTTTGCTTCAGACTTGAGGCTACAGGGGCAGCGAAAGGTTCTTGGCAGATGACGTACCTCCCTAGCGGCCCGTGGTAGAGATGGTCTTCCCGATTTGAAGGGACTGGCTAGACGGGCTCACATTCAGTGTCACGAAGGTGATCTCCGGACATGACTGCTTCAGAGAGTAGTTGCATCACATTGGGAAGAAATCTGTCACGGTTTGCCATCACTGCGGTGAAGGCTGGAACATGGTGGACCGTATGTTAGAGTTTTATCCTGCGGGAGAGCTTGCGCCGTGTCCTGGTCACTTCAATAGAAGATTACCTATCACCTGCAGCGGTATTTCCTGAGAGTGGATAGTGAGATGGAGCTTCGTGGCCTCCTTCTGTGAGCAAGATATGCTCTGGAAGGAAGATGCGTAGCAGGTGGTAGAAAGAACTGGCGCGGGGCAAAGAGACGATTTAGATGTCGCAGTCATCGCGCCTGGCACGAGAATCAAGTTACGGGGCGAGCTACCAGCGGCCTGGTTCGGGAATCCAACCGCATTGCGTCGAAGCTTTACGGGCAATGGTAAAGGTTAGGGGGAAGGGTCAATCTTTTATCCACTTACTTGGAATGGGTGTAGACTTGCGTGACACCGAATGTATTCCAGAACGGTTCCCGGTCTCCTTACCTAATGCGTCTAAGTGGACCGCGTGTAGTATAGCCGTAAGAAATCCCGGTACTATTCTGCTCCTCCCTCAAGATGAGCGAGGTGCAATTGAAGATTTCTTTACACATAAAGAAAAAGAGGTCAATACTAGAAATAACAATGACAAGTGACTGAGAAACAATAATTGTGATCGGGTAGGGCAGACTTTTTGCTTATATGAAAAAGTGAGCAAACTATTACTCTGAATCATGAAGAAGGCAATAAATTTCTTGGTCTAAAAGGCTCGACGCGTACAATGTACCGCCTCGCAATGTGGCAGAAAATGCTCCGAACAAACCACACTTTTTTCTGAATATATGAAAAGCTGAGAATGTTTCTGACAGAAACTTAACGTCGTGAAGATTCGACCACAGAAGTGAGAAAGACAATACAAAAATTCAGTTGCGGCGCGGTATAATCACGATTCGTACGTTAGTACTTGGAATAACGACCGTGCAGTGAAATGTTGTGAAGTGAGAAGTTCACTGTAGAATTCTTAAATTATTTTAAAATTTTTAAAAGTACATAAATATTCACTTTCCAGTAATAACATCACGGAATTATTATCGATTTACTGTTTCACGCAAAGAAACTTGAAATACATCACGAATTTTTAAACGTTAATAATCTGTCTTACTAAAATTGTAAAATATCGACATTTTAATTAACTTGTTTCTTTGCATATAATCGGTGATCAATCTTAATTACCAAAATAATCGGAAGAAGCTACAATAAGTAAATCTGTCATGCCTTTATATAATCTAATACTGATTAACGTCATACCTATATAATAAAGTAACCCGAATTTTTATCTTTAGCTTATTATACAAAATAGACCACGTAGCTTTGAATAATTTATAAGGTAGGCTCCGACAATTTTTTGCCTGCCATGTCGTAGCACGTGATTGATTATTTGCCGATACCTTCACAACACTTCACGCTCGAAAATTTGCGAGCTTAGCTAAACCGGCGTGGACAGCAGCATACTCAAGGTCATAGGAAATGTTTACGTTATAAGTTAATTAACAACGACTGTCACTAATGTATAAGATTTATGTCACTGTCTTCAATTCGGTCGCGGTGTAGCGGCTTGCAATTTTTGTGTGAAATAGTTATTTTTCGAGCAAATACTTTAAAGGATGAATCGTTTTCTCGATTTAAATCAATCTAAATTCGTAAAATACATACATGAAAATATAGTTATATAACGATGGCTGATGTGCCAGCTGCGCTTGGAAGTATATCACAGCTGCATACAAATAAGTAGAATTCAATTTCGAGTACCGGCAAATCTTTGAGAATATTTCGGTAATTAGCTTTTATTGCCGAGTATAGGCAGAGGAAAAAATTATTCAAAATCCCGACATTAAAAAGCCATCGAAGAAGAAGCAGCTTTTCTATATTTAGAAAATCGTAACATTTTTTTTTTAGTCTATCTTTTCAAATACTTGATAATTTCTTGACACATTATTATTGCATACATTTTCATTTTAAGTAACGTTATAGTTATATAACGAATGGTTTTACCTCATGTTTATTTATCAGACGTTATTTACTATTTTACATGTCCATATGTATATAACTGAATATGTATGAAACGAAAAACTATCTCATTTGTTATAAATTATTATATAAATACAAATATCGTATACCTTGTTTGTTTGTGCAATTGAATAAAATTTGATTATCTTAATATAAAGTAATTTAAATAATTTTTAATTATTTATATACATATATATTTTCTTATATTATAATTTATTAAAAAAACGTGATGAACATTGAAAATTGCAAATGTCCAGAAGCTGTACATAGAAATACGCATATTGTAATTCTACCTTCTTGTTTTATTTACTTTTCAGTGGTCGCGTTGGAAGCAATCATCAAAAATATCAGAATATCCGATTTCGTGCAAAATTACACAAGACATTTCATTTACGTATTATCTGACGTATCACACAGATTTTCTATCTGATAGTTTCGCAGTGTACCGTATCACTCGAAATTGTAAATGCGTTACATTACATGCAATAGTTCCACATATCACTCACATCCATAAATACTTCATGCATCCAATACCACTTCCTTTATCACGTTAATTCTTTTAGATGGTGAGCATTAGTATGAGATTCTGTAATTCTTGTAATTATAACACTTTTAGTCAGTGTAGTCGACCATAACAAACGACTTTCCAAGCGATTTCAATTCTATGCAATTTCAATTCCAAACGTTCAGGTTCCTATTCCTAATTTTCTGTTTGTACTCCATTTGCAATCTACTACTAACCTTTTACCACTATAGGTTGAAATATTGTTCAATGCCTTTAATGAACTGTTATTCTGTAGAACAGAATTCGAACTATTCCTAGTACCACAAGCTTTGGCTTTCAAATATTATTTTCAGTGAAATTGTAACGATTTTTAGCATTTAGTAATGCTAGTAATAATGTGTTCAATAAATAGAGATGCTCCGCAAAATTCTCATTCTGGAAGGTTATCTTTTGTAATTCGAAATCGGTAGTCATTTTAGGTACAAGTTATTGAGACTTCTCTTCTAGGTGATTCTTTTCTGAGGACAATGTCTTATATTCATCTCGACACTAGATCTAATATGTTTTAAGATATTATATTATATTATGTATGTTTGTTATGTAGTATTTCAATTCGCTAGTGCATCTTTAACTAAACTGCTTAACTTGAAAATTTCATTTCTGCACAAAGAAATTTCTATTTTTATATAGATTTGTACGATAAATAATCAAAAAGATACTTGTTAAGAAAGGAATTCTAATAGCGATTCTCTATGACCGATTGTACAGATTGAGAATTATTTCACAAGTAGATAGTTTCTCTATTAGACAGGAGAATATGTTTGATTGAGACATTAGGTATAAAAGAACCAATGACTTTTTGCTAATTTTATAAAATACAATGTCTTTTTATATCTGCGACAAAAATATAAACTAATAATTTCCATTTTTGAATGCAAAACTATTAACTATCGAAACGTAAATTTGTAATTTAAATATTTTGATAAGCCTCAACAGGTATCATTTGCACAAATATGTTTACAAAGCGAATAATGACAAGTGATATAATACGTTTCAGAAATACTATGAATGTACGATTATTTTTACATTCCGGCTCGTCGGATGACGAGTATCAAACACTATTATGTATTCAGCCGCAATTAATCAAATGCGTATCAAGGTGAAACTTTTTGACCCAATCAGCGCGTACATCTAATTCTTGTCGAGATCTGCGTAATCGTCTGTGCCCTTGGGGCAAGGTGTCATTGACACACGAAGTTTGTACAGTTGCGACGCGTTCGCGATGTTATCTATTGACTCGATTTTAAAGATAATGTTAAGAAAACAAACAATTAAATATAACTATATATTCAACAATATTCATACATGATACAAGAAATAGAAACTATTTTTGGAAATAGAGACACTTACGGAAAATAGAAATGCTTACGAGAATTAAAAATGCTTAGGAAAAATAGCAACCTTAGATTCCCGTTACTTTATAATTGACTTATAGTGATTTCTCCGCCGATGCGAGCCTGTTGTATATCTTTTAGTTGGCAAGTTCTAGTTCAATCATTTCAAACTATAGTCCGTGATTTGATTTCCCTAACGTAGATCAGGTGAAGTTACATAATTGGGGTATCGACCGAACTATAGTTGCTAACCATTCTTGAAGAACACCAAACATAGATTCGCGGGACAACGGCGGGGAAAGAAAACAGGTGCGTACGACACCGTGATAGCACGTGGCACACTAGGATTTCTTGTCGGCATGAAAAAGCGAGCCGCTGTTCTTGGTTAATCATAATTAAAAATAAATTTCTTTTCGCGGACAAGAAGTCCAAATCGTCTTTTTTTCCAGAAAATTCTGGAAACAATTATGTAACATATTTACTAGAAAATTCTGGAAACAATTATATAACTTTGTAACTGAATTGATGGTCAGCAAAAGCCGTCAAAAATATTTCATATTTTCTCTACGATCATTCGAGGCTTAAATTGTGACTATCCAATTTATTGAGTCTCGTTCTTTCTTCATTTTCTAACTTAAATTGTCTCTTTCTGTTAAATTGAAATTCTCAATTTCACAGTAACAAAAGGTTAATACGTGCGACAAGAATACGAATAATTAAATTTGAGAATCATTTTTAACAGTAAATAGACTAAATTTCAATTTCACCTACTGATGAATAAAAATTTTATAATGTAATTTTACGCACTTCGTATCTACTTCATTCAAAAAAAGGTGAGATTGATATGAAATTTTGTAGAAATTTTGACGACCAAGAAGGCGGAGCATCTTAATTATAAAACTTTAATTCTAGGTATTTATTAATTTTCGAAATATTAATAAAAAATTTTTTTACACTACATTGAATTCTAACGACATTAATAATTAAATCAAGGTTTTGTTTGATTTGATATATTTTTAATAATAAATGACGTAAATATTCAAGCTTTCAGTTTTCTTTTGTAATATTAAAGCAATGTATGCATCACTATAATTATTCTTGTTTTAAATAAATCCGAAAAGGGTTTGTTACTCTGTTTTCGAACCTTACAATATTTATTGAGAAAGATTTATGCCGAACAAATTGGAATATATCTGACAAAGGTAAAATATGAATGTCGTTATAAATGATAAGTACTAAACTTAAACTAACAAATAAATTAATTTAAATAAATTATAAAGTATTAAATTTAGTTAAATAATTAAATTATTAAGTAAATTATTAAGTATTTCAATTAATTAAATAAATTTAAATATTTTAATTAATTAAAATAATTAAAATACTTATTATATATTTATATGTATATTATTTAATTATTATTTAATTAGGCCTTCTCAAGAGCCAAGCGAATTTTCATAAAATTCATAAAACTCAAACGACTAGAGAGAATCATCATTTTTGAAAAAGGATGTCGTGGGTACTTCAAAAATTTAGCAAACCTTTGCTCATCTAGTCTGCCAACCGTTCACCATTATTTTTCTCACACTCGTCGCTAGTTTGTGTGGTCATTCCAGAGACAATTCTTATCCAATTTCTAATACAAGTAAATACAAATGAAAATAATTCTGTTATAATACAAATAAATACAGATAAAAATAGGACTAAAATGTTGTGCAGTCAACAAGCAATAAACGTTTCATTAAATAATTGTAGCCAAAATAAGATGTTCGACTTATATGACAATATAAGCAATTTCCATAATGGATTAACACAGAAGAATCATTTCTCTGGTGTCCAAGTTGGCTGGATTTTATATCTGTCGATTTCTTATTTCTAAAATTAAAAATTTATGACAAAGAAGGATTTATGCAAAACGAATTCATTACGAGAATGAAATTTGCACGAGAAAAAAACTTGATATAAAATTAAATAAAAATTTGAAACATCTACATCACATTTGCATTTAATGAAGAAGGTTGACACTTCTAAATGCTCGCATGGTTCTAAATTCCTTTATAATTTTTTGAAAACGGATTTATACACATTTTGCTAAATGACGCTTTAGTTTTATTTTTACCTGCAGAACACAATAGCACAGTTAGACCAAACAGGAACATCCTGTATTTTTAAATTGTAATTACTTATATTTCAAACTGAGAGTCATAATATTCTCATTTTTCCAAAAGACATATGATAAAGTTTGTTTTATTGAAAAACGCAAGGTATTAGTAACCCAAAATTTCGATCGACTGAAGTATATTTTATCTACTAATAACACGTATCTCCATTGCGCATTCACTGCTACTAAACTGCTATTACTGAATCTTATAATTTACTGAATACTATATTCTTGAAACTTCCCTTTGTTGTAAACAATTCATTTAGTGATTAAAGTGAAAATGAATGTCTTGCATGAGCTATTGCAATATTCGAACTGTAACGTAATATTATTGAACGTTATTCGTTCTCAAAGAAATTGCATACTTAACAGAATGTATATTAATATATTTTAGAAGAAAATATAACTAATAATATTATTGTTTAAAAATATATTTATCTTTATAATTAAAGTTGTATCAATCATATAATTAATCATATACTAAATGAATTTTCTAGAAATATAGTACAATTTTGTAATCATAAATGTGGGATCAGCTTGATGTAATCTTGCAAACAGGTTAAACGAAGTAGAACATTGAAAGGCATTTGTAATTACTTATTTGTGCCATTATTAACTGTGGATATCTGTGCAGATTTAAATTTTTAATATTCACAACAGATGAAGAAAATGAAAGCTAGATAAGTAATATCTATTGAAGATTATAATCTTACTGAGAATATTTATGGTAATTCATATTCATATAGAATATTGTTACTCGATGATTTTATCATTTTCGACGCTAATAGAAACGAAATCCAAAAACGACTTGACACTATCGTACCTTTTAATTGCTATGAAGTCTCTCATTTCACTTTATAGACCTACAATTTATACTGACTACATTTATACTGAAAAAACGACATGTCAATTGCTTTTAACCTGCTCTTGATTTAAAACACATATGTTTTCAGGATTTTCAGAACTTTTAAAAGTTTTTGATTACTGAAAACCAGATTAGTCGTAATCCTGCTAAAGCTAAGAATTAATTTCGCTAGAAATGGGGAGTTTCGTTTTAGCTACAACCACTCCTAAAAATTTCGAAACAACAATAAAATTTACAAACTGACATAACACGTCAATCCAAACAACTAATTTAATACCAAACTTCAAAGGGCTCTATAAAATAAAATAAAAAAAGAAAAGAGAGAAAATATTTCAAAACAAAACAATAAAAATTCAAGTAGGCACGAGAAAGAAAAAGGTATCAATGCATTATTAAACGACGAATACACTATTAAACGACAAATACATTATTAAATGACAACAGGCAAACACAGACTTTACTAAGATCTGAAATTCAAGTGATTTCCAGCATGATAAGAAATTTTAATAATTCGGTCAATACAAGTTAATTTCACTTCAAATGCAAATAATACTAGTAGTACATTTTCTTATATAGAACCTAAATCTTTCCTATTGCTATCTCAACCCAAAACCTACTCCACTTTCACCAAAGATCTATTGAATTGTATTGGGTATGCGGATCAACATTTCATCTGCCGCGGAGTATACATCAGCAAGAGGACCGATGAACTTGTGCGTGAAACGCAACTTCTACTTCCACAACTCATCCATCTATCGAAAGACTGCAGAACGAAGACCTTTCAAGCAGAAGTGGAAACCTGGAAATATCTTAAAAATAACCAATGGAAATATATACTTCAAAAGCCGATTACAGTCACAATAATTTGCAAGAACCTTCCCAATCATATGGAGGACGTTATATTGCATCAGACCGGGATTCTTCAGTTGGAGCCACCGTGTAAGGGACTACACGGACTTCTTTGTGCTAGAGACAACCAGCAGTACGAGCCGGAACATATCACACTATGTTCCGAAGTTTGACATCACTACCGATGATTGCTGCCTTCTAATACGAAGATCCAATAAAACAGTTCCAGTTCAATTAGCTTCGATCAAGCTAACGACTATAGATCTGTCCGAACTTGGATACGCCAACAGAAAACTAGACGAATTCAACGAAACAGTAACCGACCAATTAAACAAACCATTCATAATACGACACATTAAATGGTATACAATAATATTATCTATTATTGGAGCTATACTATTTATCGTAATATGGTTAAATTGTTGCCATTGGTGCGGTTGTCTAAAATTTTTGAGGAGTATATTCTGTTTTGCGAAGAATCCACATAACACCGATCCCTGCAACTATCAAGAACTTCGTTAATTGTAATTTCAACTCCGATATGCACTCAGAACACAATAGCCAAGAGATCGTGCCCTACAACTGAAATCAAAGTATTACTCAAGAGATAAGCACAATTCAAGAAAAAGAAGAGATAGAAATTCCTCAATTAGCAAAAACCCAGGGGAGAACCTAAACACGCAGAAGCACCACACCGTTGTAATTTATGTCTTCCGAATTGTATCGATACACTGAACACCTTATATTATATTCACCATATATTATTCATTGTATATATATATATATATATATATATATATATATATATTATTCACTATATTGTATTAATTGTAACATTTTACCTTTGTAATATTGTAATATTATATTCTGAAACGTATCTAAATACTATTGAAGATTCTATCTTACGTTATCATCTTCAATCTTCAGAGGGGAGGTGTTGGATGAGCAACCCAGACAATATTGGATCTATGCAAATATTGACAACTAGCAACAGTCCACATAAAAGACGTAAGGGTAAGATCCAGTACTTGGTCATCTATGCTCCTTCCCCTTCCACTTGAGGATGATAACCAAATATATAAGGACATGTTTTAGAGACAGAATAACACAGAAGAGAGAGACAGAATACTACAGTAGAGTAGAGAATACCATAGCATAGTTCAGCATCATTCTATATCATCCTAAATCGTTCTACATCGTTAAGAGCTGAGCTTAGCATAATTCATTCTATATCATTCTATACCATCCTACATCATACACGACCACGATTGTAACAAGGAATAAACTCTTTGAAATTGTAAGCGTGTTGATCCCATTACACTGAATCCAATATCGTATTTGGCAAGGATTCTTTGGTAAATGAGTGGCAATACCATAATATGCTCTGCGTTATTTTTATTCAGAATGACCAGTTTCATTCCACAATGCAAAACAAATTTTATCAAAGCAGGTTTGTAGTTTTTTTCAGAACGAAAATGTGAAAGACTTAATTTTATTTGAGTCTTTATCAGTAATTGACTTTAACACAAGGTGTGATTACATTTTTGATATTTAGGTAACATGTAACATTTATTTGCTATATTTAAAATATTGTCCAAGCTTGAAAAATTAAATGTCCGATCTTCGTCCGTACATTCGGATGTTTTTCCTGCATTGATAAATACTGGAATGAAATTTTGTGAAAGCATTAATGAAATTGCATCTGTTATCCGTAGTGGTATAATAATTTAATTTTAAAATTGAAATTAAATTACTTATGAACATGTATAATGTGATTAATGCTGCAATTCGAGTGTACATAGATATGTATGTCGATGTTCCAATCGTGAATAATGGCTTCGAACTGTTTTTTTAAAATTTGATGTCAATCTAATGTGTACAATAAAGCTTTTCCAAAAGTGACAGCTGTTATACAACCACATTTTATTTCTTCTAGTCGCTTTTTATAGGTTTTTCTATATTTTCAAATTTTTTACATATTTCTACGACACATATATTTTATGTTATTCATTTTAACTTACTGAATACATATATCAAGTTTTTAAATTCAGTTATTTTTCTAAATTTGAGCGTTTCTATTTAAATCGTACATACTACTTATACATATGTACTCAACTATATACATATAATTCTTTTCAACAGCCAAGTGATTCTTCAAAAAGATCAAGAATATCAAATAACCAAAACAAATCATCACCTTTATATAAATAGATGTCGTGACCTGCAAATCTAGGAAGTCTCTGCCCATCTAATTCTACAATATCATGTCAACCATCTGCGCTTACGTTTCTGTCACTCGTCGCACATCTCTTCGGTTATTCTGAAGATGATTCCTATTCCATTTATGATACTGGTAAATACAGATAAATATAATCCAGCTGTAACACAGATATGGAAAAAAATAATAAATAAAAATGTCAGGTAGCAAAATGTCCACAAATTCTTCGTTATAAAGTTGTAATAAAAATGTGAATTGTGATAAACGTACCTATACGCACAATTTCAAAAATGGATTAGATGAGAAAAACAAATGTCCTGATCTCTTAGGTCAGACTTTACATCTTTGTATTTTTACATGCGGAAAATTATTCACGGATTTATAATAGTTATATTTTTGCGAAATTTATTCATTACAAGGATTGAAACTGTATGCGAAGGAATTCGACGAAATTAATATGAAATTCAATATTATTTCGATTTATTTATTTTGTAATTATAAAGTAAGGGTTTGACCATAATATACAATAGTTATATTTACGCGAAATTTATTCATTACAAGAACTGAAACTGTATCCGAAGGAATTCGACGAAATTAATATGAAATTCAATATTATTTCGATGTTTATTTTGTACTGATAAAGTAAGGACGGTTTGGCCATAATATTTGTAGCGATTTTTATGGAAAATTCAAAAGCAGAAATATTTTGTTTATCAATAACTTTATTCAACGATATAGTTCTCATCATGTTCAATGATTTTTTGCCATCTGCTCTGTAAATTCGTTCCTCCTTCGAAAAATGTTTGATTTTTTTGACTGAAAAAATAATTCAATGCCATTTTGCATGCTTCTCTTGCATCCAATTTTTTTTCTATTCAGAAAGTTTTGCAATGATCGAAAGAGCTGAAGTCAAATAGTGCCAAATCCGGACAATAGAGAATATTCGATTAATTTTTTTCGAGTCTGTAATGACGTGTGCGATTCGCGTTCTTCTGATGAATAACAACACATTTTCTATTCAGACTGTTTTCCTGAAATTGTTTTATTAAATTCATTCAGTTGCAAACAATTTGCATCAGAATTTGTGGTTTAGAAATTCGTAATAAAATATTTTTTTTCAATCTTGTAGCGGCCTATGGTTCCTCAAGTACGAGATTCGAACACCGACTTGTACAAGCCGCAAGTGGCTGTACGCTTAGTGTCGAAGTATCTGCGATCTTTTTCGACGTTAAGTAGAGTGCGGAACACCGCTAGGATGGGTGAGACCGTCCAGCCTAGCAAATAGTTATAACAACAAGCGTCTGGGATAAAGGGGCCGCTGCCATCAGCCCCACTGGTGATTCTAAGCAGCAATCTTGAGATGAAACGCATTATTTTCACTTTCCTCTCATACCCTCCATTCCAAACATCCAATGAGGAATACATTTATTCCTCATTTCATTACCATCCATCCTAAATGCATTTATTCCTCATTTCATTCCCATTTACCTCTTTTCAAATCCAATATATAAAATGTAAGTTTTATTTTACTCTCTTTTTCACTATATTATTACATATCTATTACATATCTATTAATATCTATTTTTCATCCCCAGTTACAAGACATTTAGGGAATGAATCAATTTCATTACTTTCAAGTAACCAATCACAAATTGAGATGCGTTCCAAAAAACTTTTCCTTTCGCATAGCATGTGATGTTCATATATCGTGTCGACTGATGCAATGAAGTTTGTGTAAATGATAAGCAGCTATGCTTTTGGATTTATTCCTCATAACTGTGTGATCTTTTTTGCGGTCTTACATGGATTATTTTGAACTATTTCTCTCATTTCGAAGTTATCAATTACGGGAGGTGACTTAAATATAAATTTAAATTTACAAAACCATTTGCGAACTTTTAACCAGCGTAATATTTTTTCGTGTCTAAGAGACATTTTTACCTTTGCAAAAATAGAATAACTTGCAGTTGCAAATATTTTTTATTACCTTCCATTTTATAATCGTTTTATAAAACTTAAAACTAACTCAGCAATAAGATGTTTAAATGGATGTTGGTTAGAAAATTGTGTTGAAAGTGTATGTGCAGATGCCATAATCTAAATTAAACAGTAGAATTTATAAACTTTAATACTGATTCATTGAAAAGCGTTACGAAATTTCTGGACAACCAAAATGCAAAGATAAATTTATGTTTCATATTTTTTTATAACTTTCTAACGAGGCATTTTCACTACATGACATTTTGCTTTTATGTATAATTGTAAAATACACTAATAAACAGCTAATATATAATATTTAATTTGCAATGGTATGTTCTATACTTGGACTGGAATGAACTAATTATATTTCAAAATGAAAGTTATAATTTCAATATTCTCATTTCTCCTTCTAATGTTTATATATTCTCTTTTCATTGAAAAAGGCAAACAACCCAAAACTTCGAGCGACAGTATTAGAATGTAAATACTTAATGGTAGCTTCATCTACTAATAACTGCTTACAGTCGACTGTTACTGAATTACTATTGCTGAACAAGATAATTTTAGACAATTAATTTTAAACGTTAAGACATCCTTGAATTTATTTGAAACAGACTATTTTCATTATTAAATTTTTCAAATGAATGATTTCGAATATTCGCGTAAGCCAGTATAATATTCGGACTGAAGCGTAAAGTTATTTAGAATTGCGAGTTTGCATAGAAATGTCATTTTCTTTAAAATAACACTCGGGAAAATATTACGTAAAAAATACTTTTGTGTATAAATTTATCAAGAAATAGCGATGACAAATTACTACAATATACAAGGTGCGATTAGAAATTATGCAACAGCGGACACGAAGTGATGTCAGATAAATTTTGTCAGAAACTATAGTTTTAATAAAAAAATAAATATAGAAATACATTATATGTAATATCATAAAATAATTGAAAGATAGTACAATAATTATAATATATTTAATATTGTTATTAATTTAATATATACATTCTACAGTTTATGATTAAAATTGTATTTTATATAAAACAAATTTTTCAGAGAAAGAATATGATTTTACTATCGTGGGAACTGGTTCAGCCGGATATGTTGTTGCAAACAGATTGAGTGAAGTGAAAAATTGGAAGGCAACTGTATTAAACATTGTCAATTATTATTAAACTACGGATATTTATGTACATAAATTTATGTCTTTAAGTATATATAACAGTTGAAGAAAATGAGTAGATATTAGATTATGTAATAAATTCGTTCTTGTTGTAGAGTTATGGAGAAGATATTAAAAGTTAGTTAAGAAAATGTAGAGGACAATATACATAATATAGCCATGTTGAATAAGGAATTGGTATGAATAATTGTTCCTTATAATTATAAATGGAAGAAACTTAACACTATAATAATTTAGTTGATTTACAAGTTGATTGACATGACGTATGATTGATGAACAATTTAAATCCATTGAAATATTTGTTGCATTATTAACATAGGAATGTTAAATATGTACACATCAAAATGCGAAAATGTTAGACACATATACACACACACAAACACACAAAATATTTGTATATGTTTTATGACATTTACAACATGCATAATATCTATACATGTTATATGTATAAATAATTATATAATTCAAAGAACATAGAAATGTACAGTTTATATGTGCAACTTTTTAAAAAAAGCAATATTCAAATAATTTCAATATTTAAAAAAAAATATTCAATCCTAAATTTTTTGTAAAGAATAATCAAGTGTGTAATTTGCGTCAATTTCACCACTGATTACGTAAATAAGATTATTACACAACTTATCGATTATTACAGAAACTATCTACTTAAGATAATTACAAGCCTATGATTTTCATGCGAATTTGTATTCCCATGTATGTAATTGTAACATCGACGATCTTACTCGCTTCAAAGAAGCTTTCGGCATTGCACGAATTTTGAATGAAAGAATTATCAGCTTTTTTGAAATTCATATTATACGCAAAAATATATGCATCAACACAACTATAAATGTAATATAACATATAAATGACATTTATAAATGCACAATATTCCTTTTGAAAAGGAAAGGAATCTTTGAACCTTAACCTAGCTAATGATCCACAATTTATATTTTAATTTTATTCTCAATTTAGAAAATGAAAAGAATTGTTTTGTTTGGAATAACCCCGTTTTACAATTAACAATTAATTTCTATAAACATTTGGTTAATTTATTTAGCGTTTTGTTCAGTTAGCAGATAGATACTTTCCCATTGGAACGTATTTGATTTGAATATTTTGTTAGCTTGATTATTTTTTCATTAATAAGTCGATTGGATGAGTTTTATGCAATCTCCTTGGTATTGAAATTTTGTATAGAATCATTGGATAGCTCATTTGATTATCCACTCTGATTTTGTATTTTCCGCTGTATCGTTCTATCTCTTCTTTGACTGTTGGGATTCCTAGATCTTTTGGAAGTTCCTCGTTACGGATGTACCACGGTGCGTTGACTATCGTCCGAAGTATTATAGACTGGGTCGATTCTATGTTTCTAACGTGACTGTTAGCTGTAGTTTGTTCTCCATAGATCAGTGCCATAGATCCAGATTTGATAATTGTTTTGTATATTGAGCTTGTTTTCAAGGTTCACCTGTGATTGCCTTTCGATAAGCCAATACATAGATCTTCTCCTTATTTTCATTTGCTTCTTTCTTTTGTATGTGATGTTTCCACGTTAGTTTTTTGTCGAGATGCATACCAGTCGAGATTTTACCACATTTGTTTGTGGTATACAGGGTGTCCGCGTTAAGTTTTGTCACCAGTTTTTAGGCATTTCCGGTAGTGCAATTAAAAAATGTTTCCGACAAAATTTTTTTAGTATTCGGTGGACTTTACATGTTCCCATATTATTAAATCTCAAAAAATGATTTTACGTAAAAAAGTCAAGATCACCTTGACTTTTTTAAATGACACTATATATTTGTGATAAATAGGATTGTTGCTGATGTCGAGAAGAATTCAACACTGTATAAGCTGATTAGAGACAGCGTAATTATAGCAGCAACGAAAAGTCTAATACACAGGGCGGAGCTCTGTACCATAGTTAAAGTTATTTATTTATTTTCATTTCAGAGTCGCAGTATAAAACACTGTTGAGTTTAGTGTTAGTGATTATTGGAAATGTGTAATGATAGACTATATACTACACTTTCTCCCATCTGGTTGGGATTTGTAAGATGGGACCAAAATCAGATCCTGACGCTGTGGTGGATGAGAGGTTGAGGGTTTATGGGGTCGAAGGATTAAGAGTTGTGGATGCCAAAAATTGTTAGGGGGAATACGAGTGCTCTTACTCTTATGATCGCGGAAAAAGCTAATGACATGATTAAGGAAGAATTGTTTGAAAAAAGAGGTTGAATTTGGATAATGCGATGTGATAGAGAAATATAGATAAAAGAAAGATTGATTTACTATTTATGTATGCTGTATTATTAAAATAATGTTATTATTATTATTGTACTGTTGTAGTATTAAAGTAATGTCATAATCTTTTATCAGTTCTGAAATATTTCAAGTTTATTTACCTCAAAAATAACGGTACTTAGATAACAAACGGAAACTAAAGGATCTGACGGAACATTCAATGCGTTTAACAACAATAAAAGTGATATAATAATTTTTGTCGCAATATATGCGGTATTAGACCTAACAAATAAAAGTGCCTTGCTGCCTATATTGCCGTACTGGACCGTTATGGGTGTAAATAAGTTGCTAATATATTAAAAGAAATATTATAATGTATTATTGTAAATCTATCGAAATAAAAGGAAAAGGTATTCCTTTTAGCGAAATCAAATTATTAGGTAAATAAGTTTCTACGAAACCGGAGTATAATTATTATATATCATAATATCAATATATATCATAATTATTGTTTCACAATAATTAGTCTTATCTAAATTTATATTTTTATATATGCGAGCAGAAAAATGACGTTCAAACAGAGATTGTTTTTACTTGTCAGGAATTATAGTCGTATAATTTTGCATATTTTATATGCGATGGTTTCTTGTCTAAACAAGTATATAAACATTCAATAAGTTTACTTATTTTACGTATTTCTTACGTTATTTGTTCGGTACATAACAGCTATAACCATACATGTATATCAATATAGTAAGTGCATAGCGCATTACGTAACAAAAATAATAGAAAACAATTGTTACTTGATCTGTTGTTTGTTTCAATGTACCAAGCATTACCTGCTGTTAGACTACTAAAATGAATTCTGTTACATCTTATTTAACATTCAAACTATTACATCAGAAATATAAACTGATTAATTTCTATCAGGCAACTATGAAATAACAGATCACAAATTAGTAATTAATGCTCAAGTAATATTGGGAATTATATAATACATAAGGGATTTATAGGGGACCACATTTGTGTTATATTACAAAATTTGCTTGACTTTATCAAAATTGAAGTAATTTAAAATTCAGGAAAGTCACTACAATAGATATTTATCCAAAATTAATTTTGAATAATTTAGAGACATTTAAAATTATGATTTATATAGTGCTCGGTATTTACTCGGAAGTACGATGTATGTGTGTATATTCATTTCAGCCTCTTTGGCCTTGAAATTGACTTTGGTTTTTACATTGGTTTTTCTTAACATTGCACATTTTCACACTGCATTTATCCTAAATTTCTATATGTAGTATATTTGTATCCTATTCTGTTTTATCCTATACCTATATTTATCTTATGCTATTCTGTTGTCTACTTACCCAATTATTTCATTTTATTTCCTGTTTATTTTGTTGCTCTCTTCTTTCTATGCCCGCATTATCTCTTCTTCCCCTTTTTCCTCGCTTCTTTTATTTTTTTTTTTCACTTTTCTATTCACCTGAGTCAATTTACTGCTTCTTTTCCGCCTTCTTCACTCAGTATCTTTTCCAGACTTGCATTTGTTGTCTCCTTTCGTTTTTCCTCACTCGCCCAGAATTTACTTTCATCTTCTAGAGTACCGCATCTTGATCTGGCTACCACCTTCTGCTCTTCATTTTTCTTTCTCTCCTTTAGATTACCAGATACTTATACTTCTAATTGTATCTCGCCTTCTGGATTCTGTTCCACTGTTTTTGTCTTTACATTTCCGCTTCTTTTTTCCCTAGGATTCTCCCGGCTGGTTTCCCTTCTCTCCACAATTGTCCTATTCCTATCTGGTTAAAACCGCATCTTTTGAGGTGATCTCGTCTTTCTTTTATTCTTTCTTGGTTCTCTTTTCCTGCTTTTCTTTCCTTTATGCATTCTTTAGCTATTCCTCTCTCCCTTTCTCTTTCTATCCTTCTTTCATACTCTATCGCTCTTTTTGCCAGTCTAATTTCAGTTTCTCTCTTTTCGATTCTTCCATAGTTATACAGTCTGCTGTCCTGATGTACAGACGGAGTGTCTATTTATATTTTCTTTGTATTCTCTCTAGTTCCGCTCTTTCCGTCCATCGCCATACTTCAGCTCCATAGGCCAGGATTCCCATGACTAGATTATCGAATATCTTCATTTACCTCACATAATCGTCTCTAAACATTCTTTCTCCTATTCCCCATGTGTGCCTCATTCATTCGTTTCCTTTGCCACATATTTTATGTTACTCGGAAGTACTATTGGGAGTTGAAAAGAAATTTTGCGAGACAGCCGAAAGGAAACTTTTGTCTAATGGACGTATTTAAATGCAGGGAGAGAGATAATGAGCTGCAGATAAAATTGATGGATGATAGAGTTTAAGTGATTCTGGTTATTGATAAGTAGATAATAAATAAAACAACAATGACAGTGAAATTTTGAATTAAACATCGATTTAGAGGCACATATCTTTTCTTTAAAGATTTTTTTGCATAATGTAATAGTAATTGACGAAATATAACTGTCTTGAATGTCGGAATCCATTGGTTCATTAATTATACATTCGTAATTTTGGTATCTCTACGATATTGTGTCATTTGTGTCAATATCAGGTAGATTTTATTATTTTATTAAAATAAATAATAAGCAAATAAATAAATTTTTGATCAAATTTCGTTTCGAGAACCTTTTGAGGAACGCAAAAATACAATTTTTGAAGCATCTCCAGGCTTGATTAACTGTCGTCTTTCAACGGTTGGAAAAATATTGTACATAATCTAAAATTCATATTTTTCAATTTTTCACTAAATTAGGTAGAAGGAGAACCAGATTTTGATATCCTTTTTAACTTTAGTTTCCCTTTCTGAATATGTGAAAAATGCTCCACTATCATTTTTCTGTAATAATGATGTAGTTGGGGAATAATAGTTTGCAATAGTAATAATGGTATTGTATAATATGAGATCCTCTGATTACAGATTCAAATTACACAGCTCGTGTGCTGTATTTTCACATAACGAATATCGCGGAAACGTAATCTTTAAAAATTAAATTAGTTTTGAAAAAGCTCATTGTTATATATTTCGATTGCTTTCTGTATGAATAAAACTTAACACATTAATATTAAACACTATCCAGATCTAATTACACATTCACAATATAGCATATATAAGCACATATATATAAGCCGAAGCAATATTTTGGAGGAGTTTGCTAAGTATCCCAAAAATTATTAAACTACTACAATGCGTAACTTTTGATTTGATAGATTTCTAAACTGTTATATTTTGTTTCTATTTATCGAGTATTGTCGGAAAACATAAATAATAATTTTAAGAAATAGCGCACAGAAACAAAATTCAATCAAATTTTATAAGAAATTATTATTTGCACTGAATACAAATATTTCGACAACAATGTTAAAAAATGCAATTCTACGTCTATTGTGATCAATTAAACAAGGTTGTATTTATTTTAAATCCTTTTACATTTAAAAATGAAGTGTGGGACACAAAAATTCATCGCTGAACGGATATGCAATGTAATTCTGGTTGAACTCCTATTTATTTGTAAAAAATATTTAAGGTAAAATTTAAAGATTGAGATAACAACTTTTTTAATTATTTAAGCAATTGAAAGCACTTTTTGTTTAATTGTTTTATTTTATTAACAATAAGAGGAAAATTAAAGATTCATTTTCGCTTCAATATGTCTTCCGAATTCTAATCTGTTTGACTCGTTCTATAACTGTTAACTTATGTAGCGGAAACACTCTGAACTGTTAATTGACTTATTGTTGAACACAGTCTTTTAAATCCTTCATGAATCCAGTATTCTAGTATATCTATATGTATATTCAAACCAACTCCGTCTGGATTTATCTTCACCAAATGTTACAACGTTTCTACTTCAGATCTTAGTATTTCCAAAAACTATGTTTTGCACTTTTATGTTTGTCAATTTTAATTGTTTCAAAACAAAATAAATGTTTTCTCTATTTTCAAAAATATAAAAATTTTTTATTTTTACAAAAGTGTATAGAATGGAAATCTTGATCAGTTTTATCTTTACAGTCATAAAATTACAGTTATTTCATAACTATGTAATTGAAAATATTAAAAGTTTCATTCGATTCCTGAAAAATCGATCACTATAATGAATTCTGTGTATAATTGTGCATCGATAGCAACGCACGTGATGTTATTATTTGCCGACCCGCTTATTTATTGTTTCATTTTTGTTTAAAATATATACATATCTATGGTTTTACAGGAAGACATCGCATGTCACATACTTTCACTTTCAACACACTGTCATGTAGAATTCATTGATAAAACCAAAGCAAACCGTAATGTTCTTTCTATTAGACTTTGGTTAAATTGTATTATTCTTTTAACTCTATAGAATTTGGTATTTATTATAGTATCTAGAAAACAAAATTTTTGATTCAAGTTTGTCATTTCAGGAATATCTTGGATCATTGAATCTAAGTCATTTTTCACAGAAATTAACAGTTTTCGATTCGTAAAAAGTCTGTAGTATCACGCTGAATTCTGCCAACATGTCTACGACATCTCATTTCTTTTATTTTTAATTATTTTTTTTTTTAAATATGAGGAATTTAAACAGACTGCTTAATGACAAACGTATCGGTTCTGTTTGTGACTCTTACAAATACAAGTACTTGTCAGACTTCTGTAGTGACTGAGCAGAATTCTGTAGTGACACCGATAAATTTTGCTAAGTGTATCGAAAACTCTTCGTTTTTATAAAAAAATGTTTCTCGAGTTCAGCGATTCAAAATATTTCTGAAATGATAAATTTGGATTAAAAATTTTTCTTCTTGAGTATTATATGAACTGTTTATTTCAAAAGTGGCCTAAATCTATTTTATCCATCGAAGCATGTTATTTTCTAAATAATGTTTATCATGCTATTTGGGTTAATTATGCATTCTTAGAAACACAAAAACATCATAGTACCGTCTTATTAATTATCAATAATTTAAAGCTATTAAAACGCAACCCGTTAAATATCTTTATTTAGAGATAAAGAGAAATGAACTTGGGTTACTTTCAAAATAAACAAATTATATACTACAATTAAAATATATTTTTATGGATGTTTTTGTTGTAAATAGATAAATTGTAAATAACTTGTTCTAAAATTGAGATAACTCTTTCGGAATGGAGAAGAAAGAAGTGTTAAAATTTCTTTCCTCAAATATTTTCGATTAAATTTGGGAAGTGAAATATACAACAAAAGGTATTTCAAATACATCTTGTTTATTTCAAAAAAAGTTACAATTGTTCAAATAAACTGTTATGCATAAAATATTTTATAATTTTTCGTAAAGCTTGCTGAAATGGAATGATTCTATAACTGATTTACGTAAATATAAAAATTTTTTAGAAAAGATTTTAATTAAAACTATGGGAAAGAAAAAAAATTAATTTTCTGTACGATATATTTGTAAATCTTCATAGTCATACGATTTGAAAAAAATATTTAAGAAGTGTCAAATTCTGAAATATCAAGTTTGAAGCACCGAAAATTTATAAAAAAATTGTAAGATAAACTTTAGAAATTAACGGAATTCGACTGTTTTTATTAGAAAAATTTCTAAACTTGTTCTGATGAAATTTATACTTGTAACAATCACATTTTTCAATGTTTTTACATACTCAACACATCTCAATTTTTGTTTCTACGATGACATGATTTGTAAAATTTTCAAGAAAAAATATTACTTCCCCATTATGTGGTACAAAAATACTTTAGAGTAAAATGATTAAATACATTATGGAAGTCAAAATTCAATATTTATAATGAATATATATTTTCAATATTTATAATGAAGTTGTTATTGTACATTTTTTTAAAAATTATAACAGTCTAAATGTTCGAAGTGCAACTTTATATGCGAGGCTAGAATGTCATTTATTGATGAATATCATCAATGTATTATAAAAGGACCATTTAAAGAGATAAAATCCGAGAGCAAAAACAAATAATTATAAATGCGTCCTATAACATATCTTTTTAACTAACTGGATGACGTTGGAATAGTTATAGTATAAAGCATTTATCCTAATAGTACGATTATAGCGAGTAAATCTTGCAACTAAAAGTATTAAAATTATTAATATGTACTTAGAACAAATAAGCAGAAATCATCACGTGATACTTATTTTACGTAATTGTTTAGTTGTTTCGAAGTTTTCGTTGAAGACTTTGTAAAACTTGTTTATGCAAATTCGTAGAGTATGGTGAATATTGTCTGTAAATACACTTATTTGTTCACTAAATCGACACGCGGTGAATGTGCCAAATATGCTTTTGAGTGCATTACAGACAATGTCGATGCAACATATTAAAAAATTGTCAAAATTGGCAATAAACAGGGAATCTACAATTTTCGTAGTTTTATTTTAATCATATATGTTGATAAGTCATGCGACCATTATTAAATTTGAATCGCGCGCCGAAATATGCCGAATAAAAACAGGACTTGGACTAGTTTTGAATGATAATTCGTCTGGCTTAGAATAAATACATGCATTCTCTATGTCTGAAATGTTTTTCATTAAATTTTGTGATATTGATAAAATTTGTGATGAATTTTGAAACGTTTGTGATAATTCAGTGATAAATAAATGTTTAATATACATATGAAACACATAAGAAAGAAAAAAGATCATATATAACACAGATTCTAAAACTTTTCTTTCCTGAGATACATATGTATATACTATTCTGTACGTTATTTTGGCAATACTTTGGATTTTTATCTACAGGCGCATTTTAAAGTTTTGTGATAATAATTCAACTGCAGATTTTTATGTATTTTTATCTTTCTACAAATATAACTAAAAAAAATTGAGACTTACGTAAAAATTCGTTGCATCCACTAAATATTGTAAATAACAATCTTCTTTCAATATTTTATACATTTTTGATTGTTATAAGACTTTTGCATTTCCTTGCATCTTTAAATTTCCAAAAAGTACATGAATTGCAGTCTAATAGTAGCATTGTTCAATTATTATCGAATTAATATCTCGCATAATGAAATTCGGCATATATTAAAAATTCTTGAACATTGATAATTTTCTGCTTATTTCATTTTTCCAAATTTGAAGAAGATACATTATTATCGTAAGTTAATTGTGCAATTTCAATTATCAGGCATTACTAGCTATTACGATATTCGTATATAATATATCAGGGCTTGTCCAACTGATGGCTTGTTACCCCAGTCATAAGAGAAGAGCCCTCTCTATACTTACTTTTCTTCATCGTTCCTTTTCTTACTAAACGATGCATAAGCCCCGCCACATCAGGTAAACCATATTGCGTTACAATTTGATTGCCATGCGCCACTTTCTCAATCACATTTTATATATGTTGATCACACCGATTGTATATATAGTAGCTAGCCTCTACGAGGTTGGAAGCTTGGTGGAATAAGAGTTCTTCTGAAAAAAGAGGAAGAAAGGAAATCGACATATGTAGAGTCTGACACACGTGGTTCGCGTAGGGGAAGAAGTTGGACTTGCAATGCATAATTAGCTAACGTAATGTATAATTAGTACCTGTATATTACATTTACGACATATATTTTATGTATCGTATATTTATAAAACGAAAGGACTGCAAGAGTCACTGCTGACTCACACCGATACTTCACTAATACAAAGCTGCTCAGGCTCCCCCACCAATACTGTACGAGCACAGTTATGGTTCTTCGAGCTCTAGACTATAATACAATGTAATAGATTTCGAGTTATGGATTTTAGTTGTATGTATACAAAGAAATAATAGATTGACAAATTATAAAAAAATTGTATGTATTGCGAGGTATTGCATTCATTACATATAATTTTTTGGATTTTTGTTGAGTGGACATTACAAACATTTCTTTTGCATGAATCGCATACAGGCGAGTATCTGATATTACTTTCTATACAGAAACAGCACTTAGCACGTTTATTGTAATAGAAGGATGATTGTATGGTGGATTGTATTTCACTAACTATACAAATATTGCGTGTATGATAAGAGTCTGGGAGATGTGTACTGCTTCTCTCCTTATGAAAGACTGACTGACTATTGTTAAGTAACTAAATGTTGCTTCGTGACTTTTTGGTGCCAGCCAAGGATCCTTTTTCCTAGGCTTGGCTTTGTTTCTACCCTTACCGAGATGGGAGAATGGCATGACATCTGGAAATTCTCTACACGGTCGAGATGTGGTGGGGGTGGTGTCATTTTTCGCCTCATACAAATATGTAGTTTCTCACTATGTGCGTAATCGTTTTCAAAACGACGCGGCATCAATGACTCCGGCATGGTATTCGTATTAAATTAATTGATGCACGAACGCACCCTGTATATCGTACTTTTGTGCTGTTTAATTAAATTCCATTATACTAAATTCTATTTAATTAATTTTTATTGTAAAATGATTATTTATATAAAGATTTCCTTTAATTATAATTAATTAATTTTACTAGGAATGTGTGAAAAACTGGAAATTTCAAGTGGCTAGTGTCTGTACATAGAAATATTTGTACGGTAAGTCTTTTTCTTATATTTACTCTTATCCTTATTTTATTTATTTTAAAGCAGTTGTATTAACTAATGACAACAGGAATCTTAGCAAAATTAAACGATTACATGATCTCGTAAATAGCATAAGATATTTCGTTAATAATATCATATAACGATAATTTATCCATTAAATCCCATTTGACATTATTGTAACTGTGCTTTTGGTATAAAAATGTCACGTTTGCCGTCAGCGACTCCTACACTATCACAAGAAATGTATTTAAGAGCCTCCCCCAAGGTGGAGTCCTCAGCCCTCTCCTTATCTACGACAATGATATTACAGTTGGCCTAAATCCTTGTATCCAGATTTCACAGTTCGCAGATGATAGTTATTTACTGTCCAGGAACAATACCTAGCAAAAGTAAAAGAAGTTTAGGAAAAACCATTAACACCTTAGGTGCCAATCTCGATCACCTTGGGCTATTTTGAAAAGACTATCCTTATCCACTTCAACCAAAAAGGTATCCGTCCAGGTACCTGCTCGATTAAAATTAATGAATATTCTCTCAGATCTAGTGACCATGTTCAATTTTTAGGAATATTTTTCGATTACCAACTTAAATTCAATGTGCACATTGATTATTTCCACAATAAATGCTCAGAAAGACTAAACATTCTTAAATTCATTAGTGGCATAAAATGAGGAGCTGAACATTCCACACTTATTTCTTTATACAAAAGCCTCATTCGTTCTCATATCGACTACGGTTCCTTTCTTTTCGCTCTTAAAACTAATCACCTAATGTTAAAGTTGGAGAAAATTCAATACACAGCTCTAAGAATTGCTCTAGGATACCGTAATAGCACTCCTACCAATATTATATTAGGTGATACCAGATTGTCCATGCTGCAGCACAGAGCCAAATATCTATGCAACAGATTCATAATGAAAAATCTCTCAAACAGCGGATCAATTTTGTATAACTGGGTTAATAGACTCCACAACTTTACTATGTGGAGTAATCTAATGCGTAAATCCCACAACATACCTCTTAGACAAATTGATACCCTGGTGCATGAAAGGCAATTACTCAAAACGGAAAAACACCACTCTCCGTTTTTTTGAATACAATCTACTCTTTTCAATCCCTTGAAACCGAACTGGGTTATCTCTTCAACAATGCTGCGAACCCGAACTCCATGTTCCTTGCTCACCTCTGTAAGAGACCCCCTAACTCCATTTCCTTTTTCACTGATGGCAGTACAAATGAGGAGTCTCATAGAGTAGGAGCAGCCTACTCACCGAACTTAAATTCTTACTGTTCTCACTGTTGAGCTTACATAGTTATTTCTCCATCCTTTGAACTGAATGAATTCCGATAAAAAAGTGCAACTAAAATGGCTCTTGAGCCCTCTCATGATAACGTTTTTATACATTCAGACAGTTTATCTGCCCTACAAACATTAATTAAGAACTCAGTCACTATCAATACTAACCCATTTATTCTCGATGTTAGAAGGCTTATAAACTGCTTCACTTCAGGCAATAAAAAACTACATTTTTACTGGATTTCCTCTCATAATGGTATTACTTTTAACGAAAAAGCGGACAGTTTAGCTAAAGAAGCGCCGTGTACTAATGTCCCGACCGACAAATTGGTTCCATTGAAAAGCAGCCTAAGACGGAAACAGAAAGACAGAATATCTTGGAATCTGAACTTGAAGGTAAAAAATTTTTCAAAAGCTAGTATCATCCTCCTGCATAACCATGGTTTTCACGTCAACTCCCTAGAGACTTTATTTGCTGGACGAACAGACTTCCAGCAGATCACATGCAAGTAGCTACTTCCCTCTTTAAAATTAACTTAGCTCTGGATACAAAATGTCAGTATGGCAGTTTAGTTCAAGATCTCAACCATATAATTTGGCACTGTCCCAATCTCAACGACAATAGGAATGTCTTAATTAATAAACTATGTGGAATGGGTTATTTCCCTCCCTACACAATGAACTTCTTATTAAGCAAACCATATACTACTCCTCTGTTGATTATTCACAAATATCTTAAAAGCCATGTTTGGTATCTGTAACGGGTTTATGTTGAGTACTTAGCTGTGTTCCTCAGTGACTGAACAGTTCTTTTAGTTTTAGTTGTAAGGTCTATAAGTATGTAAATAGGAAACATGTATCTTGGTTGTATATCAGTGTAATCCTTGTACAAAAGTTTGCGAAATTGTTTCTGTACAGTTAGTATACACTGCAATGTGCATACTGCTAATAACCCTGTAGAGGGTTCTATAGCGTAAATAAAAAAAAAACAGCTTCATTATCATCTCCTAGTTGCGATCAGGCTCTCGTAGAGATAAGATATGTCTGTTTAGGAGAGTGTCTGTTTACAAGTGTGCTTGACATAGCGTGCGCTGTCATACATATGGCTCCTAGAGCCTAATAAAATTAGAAAATTAAAATTAAATTAAATCGTAGTCAAAGCTCAGGCACCGTTAATGCTTCAGAAAATAATTTCACCCATCAACCAAATACGGCCTTGAGGCGTATATCCCATATAAAACCACCAAAAGGAAGATAACTATGGATCTCAACAAAACTTCCTAACTGAATGCAATGTCGACTGGCAGCAAGCCAAAAAGACCCAAAAAATATCTGTCTTACAACAACAACAACAACAAAAACAAACATCGAATATAACCCACACGAATATACTAGTACCCTTAATATAATAGAAAACACGGAAGAGGAAACCTAACCCAAACCTCAAACACTAAAACTGAACTAAAAACTCCACCAATATTCGTACAAAATGTGACAAACTACACAGCTACAAACATAAACCATACCGAGTTTATTTGCAAAACGACTGCCAATAACTCAATAAAAATAAATACACATTCTGTAGAGGTGTACCGAAAACTGTTACAACACTTTAAGCAAAACAATATAGAATTCCATACCTTCCAACTAAAATAAGAGAGAGCATACAGAAATGTTACTAAAAACTTACATCCAACCATACCAACAACCCTCATTAAACAGTAATTAACTGATACAGAATTTGTAATCCGCAACGTAAGCAACATACGGAGCTGGAAAACAAAAGAAGCAATGTTCTTTGTAGAGCAGGAGCCAAATGACACTAATAAAAAAATATACGAAATCTTCCACCTGTTAGGAGCTGAGACAGTAGAACCACCACGTAAGAAAAGGATAATACCACAGTGTCTACAATGCCTAGATTATGGCCATACAAACCTACTGCACCAAAGCATACTACAGTGTAAAATGTGCAGGGAACCATTCCACAAGTAAGTGTAGAAAAAGTAAGTATAGCCCACTTACGTATGTACTGTGTAACGGTCCGCACCCAGCAAATTATGAAGGATGCACTGTCTACAAGGAACTCCAACGAACAATGTTGAACACCACTGCCCCAAGCAGGCAACAAGTAGGTACGACAATACACGTACACGGATATCAACCAGAACATGAAAATCTAACGTACTCGCAGACTGTCAAAGCCAATATACAACAAGGAGAACCCACGAATGTAAATAGAACTGTAACTGAATTTCTCGACAGATTCGAAAATATGTTCAACCAATTAATGAATCAAAATACCACAATTATTGACTTACTAACAACTCCAATTAAAAACTTAATTAAAATATATCATTAAAAAATATCAATGGATAATATAGTTAGAATTGCTCTATGGAACATCAACGGATTGGCCCACCACAAACAAGAAATTGAATCTCTTTTAAATATAAAAAAAATCGACATGTTGCTAATTTCAGAAGCACATCCTACTAGCAGAGACTCTTTTTTATAAATAAAAAAAACTATTACACTCAACATCCTAGTGGTAGAGCACGCGGAAGCAGTGCCATAATAATCAGTGATAAAATTCCGCGTAGAAAGGGACAAGTACGAAAAACCACGTATACAAGCAACAACAATTAAAGTAAAATTATCAACTGGCCCCTTGATACTGCCCAGCAAGACATCTGGTTTCTAACGATCAGATCAATGAATTTTTTGATACCCTAGAAGGCAAGTTTACAGCTGGGAGCGATTATAATGCCAAGCATCCGCATTGGGGCTCAAGGATGATAAATCCGAAAGGGTGGGAACTGTAAAAAGCAGTAGTAGTCAATGGATACCGACCAATTAGTTCAGGCAACCCAACATAATGGCCATCAGATATCGCCAAGATACCCGATCTACTCGATTTTTTATCATAAAAGGGATCGCTACCCACCTTACCAATATACAGGATAATTACAAGCTCGGATCATTCCACATTAATACTTATACTACCAACTACAATATTACTCAAAGAAAAGAAACCTTCATTACGCAACTCAAGCACAGACTGGGCTGCATTCAGGGACTACCTAAACGACCATATAAAATTTCCAACCCCTCTTAGGACATCTATTGATATAAATCAAACTATTCAAAAATTAACTGAGCTACTACAACACGCAGCATGGATTGCTACGCCACAGAAGAAGAGTAAAGCTGTTGATTTGGTTAAATACCCAATGTATATAAGACGAAAAGTTGCCAAAAGAAAAGAAGGGCCAGAAGAAAATGACAGCTCAGTAGACACCCAGATGGTAAAAATGTCTTAAAGAAGCTAACTAAACAGTTGAAACAGTCACTATACAAATCTAGAAATGATAACATCGAGCAATATATAAAAAACCTTTCTCCACACCCGGAAACAGATTATTCGTTAGAGAAAGCGAAAAAACTCAAAAGACGTGTGCAGCGCAGTGCTGCAATTCGCAAAGAAGACGGATCATGGGCGAAAGAGGATGGAGATAAAGCTGAACCATTTGTAAGACACTTATCACGAATATTTGTACTTCACGACATACCAGCGTCACAAGATGGGCTGAAAATTATAGAGGATTTCCTAAATTCACCCCCTGATGCCTACTCAACGATCAAACATTTTACGATTGCAGGAATCGCAAGAGAAATAAAATTACTAAATTACTAAGAACTTCAATAGAAAAGCCTTAGCTGCGATAACCCACATATACAATGCAGTCATACTCCTCCACTACCTTCCTGTACAAGGAGATTTGCAGAGATAATACTTATTCTCAAACTAGAAAGCCACCACAAGAGACAATATCCTATAGGCGAATATTCCCTCTACTATCAAAACTACTAGAAAGAATAATATTAAACGGAACATCAATTCGGGTTTGGAAAAAGACATTCGGCACAGGAAATACCATAGTGGTCAACACAATAGAGACCTGCTTCGAGGAACGCAAAGTTTGCTCAGCAGCCTACATCGATGTGCGTCAGGCATTCCAATTTCTATAAATTAGTGGAATCTTATCTATCCGAGCGTTACTTCAGGGTCAAGCATAATGAGGATAATTCTATTATACAAACAATACGGGCTGGAATCCCTCAAGGTAGCGTACTGGGATCCGCACTATATCAACTTTACACGGCTGACCTTCCGCAGACCGAAAACGTCGAAATTGCAACATTTACAGATGACACGACCATCACAATAGTCCATAATGAACCGAATGAAGCGACAAAACTCCTACACAAGAGCCTTGATGAAATAGGAAATTACACTCAAAAATGAAAGATAAAAATGAATGCTAACACATAATCTTTACAACCAGGAATGTATGCAAACACGCAAATCATAATTAATAGCGAAAGTATACCCACCACAAACAACGTTAAATACCTAGGAATGCACTTGAACAAGAGAATGACTTGGAAAGCTCATATCACAGCCAAAAGAAAACAGTTGGATCTAAAACTACGAAAAATGATTTGGCTACTTGGCTACAAATCACCATTAACGCTAAACAACAAAACGTTACTATACAAAGTATCTATAATGCCCATTTGGACCTATGGTGTACAACTATGGGGGGTGTGCCAAGAAATCTAATGTTGACATAATATTGAGATCTCAAAACAAAGCACTTAGAAACATAGCAGCCGCACCATCGTATGTCAGCAATGAAACACTCCACAAAGACTTACGTATCAAATATGTTCGTGACTACATTAAACAGTACGCAAAAACACATAATAACAGACTACAACAACACCAGGCAAACAAATTACTCAACACTGAAAACAATATACAAAGATTGAAAAGAACAAAACCACATGATTTAATAATAAACTAAAAGAACATTATGTAACTATTGTAAAAAGGAGCACAATGGTGCTTCCCTTACACATGTTATTTTTTTTTCTTTCTCTAACTTAATGTATCTGAATTACTGATAGACTCAAATGAGTTTGTTGCAGTTTCCTTATAATAATGAAAAAAAGAAAAAAAAGTTATCGTCTCCTGAAAACAAGTTATAGCGAGTCCTGTTTTCAAGAAATTGTGCGTCCAACTTTGCAACATCTGTGTAACTAATGGCGGCCGCCTTATCAAAAATTATTATATGATTGTAACATGTAATATTGGAATCAAGTATACGTGTATCAAGATACCGAAGTGTACACATGTATATATCGTAAAAAGTATTTTAATGATATAAAGGATATATATGTATAAAATTATATAATTTATACAATTATACACTTGTACAATTCGGCGTTTATTCAAAAGCGCTGCAGCTCATCCGACTAATCCGATTGCTCGCATAAAATTTAATTGACTTTCATCTTTATATTCAAGTGTCATTTGGTAGTCTTCAGATAGCATCCTTATTTCTTCTAGGAATTTCGCAGGACCTGGCAGATCCAAGGATTTTTTGTGTCTATTTTATGTTTCTCCTTTAATATAAATTTTATCGTACTTTTATTGTGCCGACTTTCTTCAAAATACTCTATATTAAATTAAATACTTTTAATATATAAATATGTTTCATTATTATACGGGAATACCATGGATTTCTAAATTGTCCTCAAGTTTCCAAGAAGTGTTTACATACTCGCTGTTAAATAATAACGTTATTACACTTGAAATACATGAGGAATATTTAAATGTCAATAATTATCTTAGTAAAATTGTAGATGTGTTACAGACATTTTGAATAACTTCTCTCTTCACATACTGCTAGTAATCGATTTCATTTTCCGAGATATTTGCAAAAAACCATGAATAAGCTTAAACTAATTACAGTTACATATGTTTCAATGTTAATTATCTGCCAATATATGTGTAAGGCAAATATGATAAAAAAACAAACTCTTATCTTATCTAACTTATTATACGCAAAGTGGTCCGTATAATCTTGAATGATTTCTGAGACAGGCTTCAGTAATTTTTTGTCCGCCACGGCGTGTGATATGATCAGTGATCTATCGATTCCCTCACAACAGTTTACACTCGAAAATTTACGAAATTGGCTAAAACAGCGTGCATAACTGCATAAGGGAAATTACATCAAGGAAGTGTTATACCTCAATTAACAACAAACGTCGTCAATACATTGAATTCATCTTAGTATCGTCAATCTACGGTAAATTATTTGAAGAAATTCTTTATAAGATTTTATTTTCTATTCTGAAACATACGAACATCACGAACAGTCGACAAATGTAACTGTGGTTTTCGTAGAAGTCATCTGTATAGATTCGTAAGATATGAAAAAAATAAAGGCAACAATGGCTAATATGCCAGTTGTACTTGCAAGCATATCACACTTGTATAATGAATACTTTCAGTACAAATTCAATTCTGGGTACTGACAGATTTTTGCGAATATTTCGAAAACTAAACCTCATTGACTAATTGCAAAGGAAAAAGTTGTTCTAAATATCGATAACTATAATATAAGTAAAAACCTTTGGAGAGCAATTTATTTTCGTACAATTTCACATTAATCATATTTCTTTCTTTTACGTTAGTTCTTTAAAACTTTTCTTTCCTTAAACTGAATGTGTATTGTTATCTGTCATTTTCATTATCAGATCATTGTTTATTGTTATTCCTATACGATACTCACATCGGAAAATGTGTTTGCAGTACACAGATTTTACTTTGCTTATATTATACGAGACACTAAAGAAACTATAAAAAACTATCCCATCAGTAAATCTCGACTGAACTCGATATATGTACATATCTTATATGCTATATGTTCGTGTCATGACAATACCGTTTGTATTACTATTATTTAAGTAACATTTAATATAAAAAATAATTATTAATATATACATTTGCTTATATTATAATTAATTAACTTTATTAGAAACGTAGGAAGACTGAAAATTGCAAGTGACCAGAGACAAGAAACGTGTATACGATATATTTCTGGTTACATAGAATCAGAAGTGCGACAATATCTAGCAAAAGAGTCTATTTGATTAAGAAATTAGGTCTAGAGATTTTAATATATTTTGACACTATTAGGTATTCGTCAAAATTAAGGATCCTTGGAAGGACATGTATTGGCCTCCCCTATTCCATTCTTAATATTCTTGACTTCTTGAAAATAATTTAAATCACTGAAATTATTTGCAAATTTGGTTGCTAAAGTATTGTTTATCTCATATGTGTCGGTTCTAATAGATAGTATCTAATAGATAACGTTTGACGAATATGTAATACAAGTTGGAAGTGTACGTAATAAAAAACTAAGTATGTAAGTTGTAGGAACATGTAATTAAAAATAATACAGGTCACTTATATATTTTAGTGTGACGTTCACTAGTCGTTTAAAAGTCATTGCAAAGGCAAACAGGTGAGGGCATTGCATGTGTTCCTTGATATCATATTTTCCTAAAATATTTTTTATACTCCTTATGTTTTCTGAAATATTTGAACATTTCCAGTCAAATTGGAAATAGCGTATACACATATATAATACTTAACTATATATAATTGTTCTCAACAGTTAGGTAAATCATCAAGAAGACCAAAAATTCCAGACAACCAAGAGTCATAATCTAAGACCAAAAATATGTCGTGGGTACCTCGAAATTTAGCAACGCAATGCACATCCAATTCTACGCTATCAGCCTGTCAACCATCCACCTTTATGCTTCTCACACTCATCGCTAACCTTTTCGGTCATTCTGAAGACTCGTATCCAAATAAAGATATAGGTAGATATAAACAAAAATAATCCAATTATAATACAGGCAAATACAAGTAAAATTAAAACTGAATTATTGCGTAGCCAAAAACTCATAATTCAATAAAGATATTACTTTAATTATAACCAATAGTCTCAATTTCACTTTGTACCGATAGTGGAGGCTGGTACTTTAAAATGCAAACATGGTTTATGTTCATATTATTTTTTTACAACTTGTTAATCAAGTATTTGTTGACTTTTTGCTATATAATATATTTACCTGCAAAACACAATGGTAGAGTTTAAAACCTCGCAACAATCTACACATTTAAACTGTAATTATCTATATTATAATTTTTACAGTATTCTGATTTTTCCAAAAAGTAATTTTTCCGAAAAGATTTGTTTCATTGAAAAATGCAAAAATATGGTAGCTCAAAATTTCAAACAATTGTATAATTATGTTTTATGTAGCCATAGCATGTGCTGGTATTAAACACACATTTTTATTTTAACTATTTCTGAACTATGACTATTACTGAAGCATGTTATTTCGATCATTATAATTTGTAAATGTAAACGTTATACAGAAGTCATTATGCATAACGTTTTGCAAAATTTAACCCAAAAATGTTTGTGTCAAAAATTAACGGTGTCATTTAACATAGTTATTATACACTTATTTGTATACGTACTTTATGATTAATTATTCAAAATCATTGGAATATGCTGGGTGCGGGTTAGAGATTATATAACAGCGAACTTCAATGAAAAATGTAGAAATATATTATGCGTACTTTGATATACAATAATTTAAAGCTGATATATTTTATAATAATCAAATATTATTATTAATTACATACATGTTTACCACACTCTATAACTAAAATTATATTTTATATAAAACGAATTTTCCAGAGGAAGATTATGATTTCATTATTGTGGGAGCTGGATCAGCCGGATGTGTCGTTGCAAACAGATTAAGCGAAATGGAACATTGGAAGGTACTCTTCAAATGAAATATTTGTGTTATTATTAATGTGCAGACTTGTGTCTTCAAATTTATATAATAACTCAAGAAAATTAGATACGGAAAGTTAGATACGGAATATCTACTAAAACTATAATTACTCAACGATATTTTGAAGTTTTAAAAGTTAGATGATCCAATAAGTGAATTTGCAATATGATACGTTCCATATTAATCGTCACGAAGATCCACATTTCACTTATCAGTAACAATCTACTGAAACAAAATTATTGACTAATTTCTTTTATCCCGATCTCAATTTGCAACGCATACTTAGGTTTTCATATATTGTTGAAATTCTCACTAAAAACTTACTGCGAAACATCATAGATGATTCTTATTTACGAGTAAGAATTAATTTCGCTTTCTAAAATAGTGAGTTTTGTTCTATCTACAATCAATTCCGAAAATTTTTCAGACAGTATGTCAGTTTAAACGCTAGCAATTTGTGATGAAGTACTTTAAATGTTTTAAGTACTTTGTATTCTTTGAATTACATCTTTAGGTATTATTATTGGAAGCTGGTATAGAGGAACCAGAGGTGGCTGAAATTCCGGCTTTCGCCTATATGTTACCGGGAAGCAATATTGATTGGATGTATCACACACAACCGCAGGAATACTCTTGTCAATCCAGGAAAAACAAAGAGTGTGTAACTCCAAGGGGTAAGGTATGTATACATGTATTTTCTACTTTCTATAATTATATACGAGTGATTGAGTTGTTGTCAAGAAATAAATGTAAAGGTAAAAATTCCTGTTTCTTTGTATGTTATTAGTATAGTACACATGCATATAGTGACCCACGAAAATACTCGTACATAAGAGATTTTTTTTATGTGTAATATACATGATCTATTTAAGTGAGACTACTTATCTACAAAAGTACAAACTAGTATATATACCGAAAGAACAAAAATTTCACTCCAGCATTTACATATACATCGAGATCTTCACAAACCAGATTTTCGTGTTCGCATGCACCTTACAAACTGGGATTTTCAGTAATACGAAAGTGACAAACATTCCTTAAAAAAAAAAAATTTTTATTTTAGGACATCAATGTTAATCGATAAGTGATCTTTTGGTAGCATTCATGTTAGGCGAAAAATGTTTTCTGCATTATCAAAATTCGAAAAAATATTCAAGTGGCCTCGCTTAAGTGAATACCCTTTACATATAATATTTCCATATTTATACAAAATATTTCGAAATATATTTAATATAAGATTAATATATTATATTATACTAGGTTATATTATGAAATATTATAATACAATATATTGTAGTAATATAACACAAGATTAATATAATAGATACAACACGATTATTATAGATATATGAAATTTGCAACATACTTAGGAATCTATGTACACAGAAGTTATAAATATTGCATTTCTCTAATTTATAAATTAAAAAATATATAGTATTAGTGCCAATGTATTTGGGCCGTCTAAAGTTTATTATCACACTTGCAGGTGATGGGTGGCTCCAGTTCTATCAATATGATGATGTATGTTCGTGGAAACTCTAGAGACTACGACGAATGGGCAGAAGCAGGAAATTATGGCTGGAGCTACGAAGAAATTCTACCATATTTTCTAAAATCAGAAAATAACTTGGATCCAGAGGTATTAAATTTTAAATCCATATCATTCAGTACCAAGAGTCATCCAGGTAACATTTTAATTTCCTGTAGGTAGTGAAAGAGAATCCACGTTACCATAGCCAAGGTGGTTACCAGTCGGTAGAACGATTTCCGTACGACGACATCAACAACCATATCTTGTTGAATGCATGGCACGAACTTGGTTACGAATTCGTAGATATCAACGCAAATAACCAATTAGGTGTGATGAATCTACAAACAACCTCCGCTAATGGGACACGTCAAAGCACAAATGACGCTTTCATACGACCCATCAGATGCAAACGCAGGAATTTAACCATCAAAACTGAAACATATGTCACGAAATTGCTTGTAGACAACGAAACAAAACGTGTAACAGGCGTCGAATATACTACAGGGAACAACCGAACTAAATTAAACACAGTTTTTGCTAAAAAAGAAGTGATTCTCTCAGCTGGATCCATTAATTCTCCAAAAATTCTTATGCTCTCTGGAATTGGACCGAGAGAAGAATTAGAGAAATACGGCATTCAAGTAATTAGTAATTTATCGGTTGGAAGAAACCTTCAGGATCATGTAACAACGACTGGTTTAGTAATTGAACTAAATTTTACTTCCACGAATAGAAATATCTCCATGGTGGAGGAAGACATTTCCTATTATACGAAAACACATAAGGGACCTTTGTCTGCAACTGGTGTTCTCACGTCCTGTACTTTCACACAAACAACCTATCAGCACGAAAACGGAATACCAGATATACAATTTCTATTCGTTGGTTCTAGTCGAGAAGATTTTTTAAATGATCCAGCGGAATCTTTTGACACACATGTCACCCCAGTCTCTTACTATAATGCGATTTATATTCTGCCACTTTTATTATCGCCTAAAAGCAGGGGATTTTTATTATTGAACGGAAGTGATCCTTTGTGGGAAGCGCCCTTAATTTCTCCTAGATATTTTACTAGTAATCCAGATTTGGAAGTGTTAGTGGAAGGTGTGGAAATAGCTTTAAAATTGTTTGATACAGAATCGTTTCAGAAATACGACTTTAGATTGATTGATAAACCTTTGCCTGGTTGTGAAGAATTTAAGTTTGGTGAGAAAGATTATTGGAAGTGCGTGATAATGGAATATACAGATACTATTTATCATCCAGTTGGAACTTGCAAGATGGGACCAAAGTCGGATCCTGAGGCTGTAGTGGATGAGAGATTGAAGGTTTATGGAATCGATGGTTTGAGAGTTGTGGATTCCTCGATTATGCCAAGGATTACTAGAGGAAATACGAACGCGCCTACTATCATGATCGGGGAGAAAGCTAGTGATATGATTAAGGAGGATTGGTTGTCTGGTTATGTTGGTTCTAAACGATATGGCGTGATGGATTGATGAGTCAAGGAGAGATTACTGTTGAAATTAATTACCCCAATTTATGTGCTGTAATAATAGAATAAATAATAAAATAATAAATAATGTAATCATGTAAAAAATAAACTATATATTAGCACACATTACGACAAGGAGTAATATTTAGATGAATTACAGTTTATTTGCTCTCATTTTGTGATAAATTGTTAATATTGAAGGAAATAATAATGAAAGTGTATGTATAATTGTACAATTTCAAAAAAGGAAGTGTATGTATAATTGTACAATTTCAAAAAATTATACAATTCGACGTCTATATAGAAAGCGCTGCAGCTCGTCTGACTCGTGCAATAACTCGTATAGAATCCAATTGCCCTCGTCTTTCCTTTTTTTTTCTTTTGGTCGTTAGTGATTTTCTCGCACTGTCGAAGGACCCTATACAGTGGGGATAGATTGTGTTGATGTTCTGGGGAAAGAGTGGGTCTGTGTGGTTACCTGTTCTTGAAGTAACAGCAAGAGTTTCAAGAAACTTGCATATATCTGTTAATTTTTTGTGGAATGTGACCCTCTTCGAATTTATGTTGTGGTAATTGCATGTTTCAGTGGTCTTTTCTTAATTTTCAGTGAGATGTCGTTGACATTGTAATTTCATGTTTGGCTGATCAATAGATTTTAATGCTTTTAATGGATAATAAGCAGTTTCAATTGAGTCCTTAATATAGTCATGCATTGTTTGTATGTTAGGTATTGCGTGCATTGTTAGGTATATTTGTGCATTGGCGTTTCGTATGTTTTGTTCAAGATGATGCGTAGGAATTTATTGTATATCTTTTGAATCTTGCTGATATGTGTCTTAGGTACTGCAGCCCAGACATTGTGGCCGTATGAGATTATTGGTCTGACGCATGATTTGTATAAGTTTACTTATATTTTGATTTTCAATTTGTTATTTCTTGAGAGTAGTAGATATAGTCTATTAGAAGCAGGGTAAGACAGGTTTGTCCTTTTTGTTATTGCAGGGGCTCCTGTGGTTTTTGTGTCTAGATATATGCCAATGTGTTTGACCGTGGATGTCCTAGGGAAGTTTTGATGTGCTATGATAACTTGATCAGTGAGCTTGAACCTCCTGTTGGTGAAGGTAATGGCTTGCGTCTTCGCCGGGTTGACAATGAGTTTCCGTTTATGGAATTATTCTTAAAGCTTGTCAAGATAGCTTGAATGTATTTTGTTACGTTTTTGAGGGACCATGAGGAAACAGAAATGGCAGCATGATCGGTATAAACTGCTAAGTAGGAATTTGGAATATCGTTTATCGAGTTATGTAAAGGGTAATAAATAGGTGCGGGCTTTAGATGAAGACTTGCGGTACTCCCGCAGTGATGCTTTTAGTGTTTGAGGAAGTACCCTTAACTGAGACATAGAATTTTCTATTTTTAAGTAGTTGGCTATTATGTTGATGAGCGAGGATGAGATGTTTATTCTCTGTAGTTTGATTAAGAGGACGTTGTGCCAGTCTGAGTCGAAGGCTTTCTGAGGTCTGAAAAGAGGATAGGTTGTGTTGATCTATTACTATGGTGATATGTTCTATAACACGTAGCTGTTGGATGCAGGAGTGTTTTGTATTGAAGCCAAACTGTTGTAGGATGAATATGTTTCTGTTTTTGACATGAGACAGTAGGTGAATGAGGATGATTTTTTCGAATATCTTGCTAATAGTGCTGATGGAGACTCAGGATGCTGATCGACTGGTAGCTGGTGACAAGCCGACATCTGTGGCAGGTTTTTCCTGCTTCGGAATTAGGATTACTTTGGTGACTTTTCATGCCGTAATAAAATAGTAGAGTTTGAAGCAGGTTCAGAATATTCAACACAATTGAATGATGGGGTTGATTAGCAGTTCTTAAAGTGTAGAGATTATGTCTTGACCTGTGACTTTGTTTTTGGGGAGTTTCTTAATTATGTTTTTCATTTGCTGAGGGATGCATTTCAGAGTTTTGTTGTGTGTGGGCAAGTTAGTATGTAAGAAGGTTCGATCAATGGGGGATGGCGAATCCCGTGCGATGTTATGATTTTTTTCGAAGTTCTCAGCAAGACTTTCTACTTTTTCTTCATCTATATAGCAGAGAGTATCGCGGGCAGTGTTTCTTATTACGGGTAATCGGGTTTCTGTGCATCCTATGAATTTATACATTTGCCAAAGTATGTGGTCCATTTCCCTTACGTTTGAAAGTGTGTCCTGCCATTTTTGATTTATTGATTCTATAATGTGCTTACGAAAGAGATTGGAGAGCAGATTTCTATGTAATTTATGGACAGGGTTGTTAATTTTTTGGAACTTCCTTCTATGTTTATTTTTTTGTTTCATGAGGCCTGGGAAGATTGGATCCTCGAGAGAACATTCACTATGGTTTTTAGCTCTGTGAGTTGCGTCGTGGAAGGATTTCTGTATTTGCTGGGTGAGGTTGTTGATTTTGTCGTCTATGTCTGGCGTGTACTGTAGTTGGTGGTTCATTTTGAGTTTTGCGAGTTTTTTTGCAAAGACATTCCAGTCAGTCTGTGCTGATGAATTCTGACATCTCGTGTTGTATCGAGTTTTGAACGAAAGAGCCAGAAGTAGGTGGTTTGACGATAGTTCTTCCATAATGCTGCAGTTGTATAGAAAAAAGACATTTGTTAGCAATGTTGGAAGGAGTACAGTTTGGTTTCGTGTGAGTGTAGGTGGAGCTGTAAATGATACGATAGTTGTGGATTTCCGCGTGATTCATGAGGAAGGATCCGTTTGTGTTTCTATTCGTGTCGTACCAAGTGGTGCTTCGCGTTGAAGTCGCCACTTATGATATAGTGACCAGCGTGTGGTGGTATGATAATATCTAGGTCAGCGTTATTGATTTTAACATGGGAAGAGGCCATTCCCGTTTCACTGGTTAGCCTGAGGGCTGTTTTGGCCTTGAGTGTTACTATCTTTGTTATAGGGAGTTGGCTGTGTGTGTCTTCGGTTGCGTTGTCCCTGTGTACAGCTATCAGTATTCCGCCTCCTGGCATGTTTCTGATGGTTGGATCCGTCTTGTCTGTATATTTTGTAGCCTGAACTTTGATGATATCTTTTGAGATAAGCCAAGATTCGATGATAATTGCGTTATATTTGTTATGGTCTGCTAGGAACTTGTGACGTTCATCTATCTTGTTCTTAACGCTCATATTAATGCGGTTTCTATGGCTGGCCATTGTCGAGTTCTTTCACTATTGAGATTGTAGTTCTGACTCTTTCGAAGTTGTTGGTGCTGTTCTAATAATATTCTTAGATGAACGCTATGATTCACAGGAACTGGTTAGATACATTTGAGTTGGTCGAAAATTCAATGAGTGACAATGACAGTAAGAGTGGTTAACGTAATACCACTCTTGCGTACAGTATTCTTTGTTTTAGTGTGTAGTTTATCTGGGGAAGGAGGAGGAAGGTAGAGGTTCTACTTGGAGTGAAGTGGGGGATGTTTTGTGTTGGAAAGGGTGGAACAAATTGCTGCATTTGTTGAGTTTTAACGAATTTTTCTGTCATTCTTTTCTCTTCTGACCGACGCACATCACACGAGCCTCACTATCACTTCAATTGATTGCCATGCGCTGATATTAGATTCACATTTCATATGTATTTATTTCATCGATTGTGCATATAGTAGCTAGTCTACACAAAGTGGCAGGCTCGATTAAATGTGAATGGGGCTTGTATAATATTTGGCAAAGAAAAGGAATCGGCTCATCAAGAGTTAGTTTCATGTGCCTCGCATGAAAAAAGAAGTTCGACAGGCCTGCCTTATACAGGGTGGGGCACTTAAAACAGGTTACCTGAATAACTCCCTTGTTTTCGTAAATAGAAGAAAATGTATTAAACCAAACTTATTTAGTATCGGGGCTCTAATAATCTGATGTTACTAATTTTTTTATAGATGAGGGGGTCAAGGAGATATGAATGTCAACTCTGGTTTTTTAAATGGAACGATATGGTTTTTTATTTATATTCCGATAGACGGTTCCAAGACGAATACAATGTCCTACAATTAAGATCATTCAAGGTCACTCAAGGTCAACTGCATGAAAAAACATATTATCTCAAAGCACTCTTGGAACATGTTGGTTACGTCCTTACTGCTAGTACAAGTATTCAAAATGTCGTCCTTGAACATGGCTACATATTCTAAAACGTTGTATAGTCTAAAAAGTGAAGAACTATTACGATCGGGAAATTTTTTCAGCATACACACGTACAGCTTCCCTCCTAATTCGCCAAACACCGTATTGCATCCTCGCTGGCGTGCCGTCCTTTTCTTTTGTTGTTGATGTGGTATTCGATTTTTCTTGGTTGCGTGCTCATATCACGTTGGGATCACCACTTGCAGGGTTTTACGTATGATGATGATATTTAAAGATGGAATTTAAGGATGAATGTGGGAACTTAGAAGCGGGAGGAAAGTGAAACAGGTGATGGAGTTTCGACTTGAGGATCGCTGCCTAGACTCATTAGTGGGGCTCTGCTGATGCCAGCGACCCCTTACCCCACACGCTTGTTGTTGTAACTACTCGCTAGGCTGGACGGTCGATCACCCATCCTAGCGGTGTTCCGCACTCTATGCTCGTTGCGAAGATCGCCAGACTTCAACGCTAGGCGCACAGCTACATGCGGCTTGCACGAGTCGGTGTTCGAGACTCGTATTTAAGGAATCGTCGGCAGCTACAACCGCATTCGGCATTCACCAAAAATCAGAACCATTTCCACTTTCTCTGCTATCGTGTAACCCATTTTGGAAAACTCAACACTAAGATTCAAAATTACACTCAGTACGACGGTGATATTGATTGCTAAGGTTCTCTCGTTCGGCCTTTTATATCCGTCGGAGAGAATGTCAGAATTAAGAGGGAAATGGTACGTGTGTATGATGAAAAATTTCCCGATCGTAATAGATCTTCATTTTTTAGACTATGCAACGTTTTAGACTATGTATCCATGTTCGAGGTTGACATTTTGAACACTTATACTAGCAATGAGAACGTTAACAACATGTTTGAAGAGTGCTTTGAGATAATGCGTTTTCTCTTGCAATTGACCTTCAGTGACCTTGAAAGGCCTTCATAATAAGTCATTGTATTCGTCTCGGAATTCTCTATCAGATTGTAAATAAAAAAGCATATCCTTCCATTTAAAAAACCAGAGTTGACTTTCATACCTCCTTTACGCCTCCATCTATAAAAAAATTAGTAGTATCAAATTATTAGCCTCTCAATACCAAATAAGTTTGGTCTGATTTTCTTCTATCTCCGAAAACAAGTGAGATATTCAGGTAGCCTCTTTTAAGTGCCCCACCCTGTATATTACATAATTTATTATTATGTATTATGCATTAAAGTTTATTATCTTATATTATATACAGGATGATTAGTTTTAATCTATTTCAAATGTAAATTATGTAAGTACTTGTAAACAATCTATTGTATAAAAAAAATAGTTCAATAAAATAAGAAATGAATTTCGGAGAAATCACAATCTTGTACCAGTAATTTTTTTATGGATAAACGCTTAAAAGTTATATAAACTGACAATTTTTGAATAAAATGATATATTTTTTAATACATTAATCAACTCTTTATACTTTACTAAATTGTATTAACCTATTTAAGTCGAAAAATTATTAGTTTAAAAAATATTTTATCCCTAATTCGTATTAAATCTATCGTAACATATATCGCATTAACTGTTATGTTCATACGTCCTATCTGTTATATTATATAGATTTTATAAAATTAAAAATTAAATTAGTGAACTAGTAAATAGTAACTAGTAACTAGTAAATATTTTACTATTTATCATTATTATTACATATTGTTATACTATATCGTAATGAAGCAACTTAAAAATTGTAAATTCTACAGGGTAGGCTTTTTAAAATCTCAATTAATAATGATGAATAGCGACCTCCCTAATGCAAAACTGTAGAAATTATAAATATATTGCTATACATAATATAATAAAAGTAGAAAGATGGAATTGTAGAAAAACTATTTCGATGATCTTTGAATATATTATAGAAATCATTATTATACAAAATTATTTTAAACAACTTTCTTCTTTATACATACATAAGTAGCAGTCGAGTCAAATTTCTACATTATTCGCAAAAAATTACCGATACTAATTCATTCAATTCTACTCGTACGTAACACATTCAGAAGCTGAAACGTTAGTTCCCTTTGTATTATATCTTACGAATAAATAAAAATATTAAATCAAAATCTCATTTACATGTCATTTATTTTCAATATTCGTACGTTTTACAGAACAGAAAACTCTTCCAGAAAAATTTTTTAATAAAATTCAACATAATCAATTCAGTTTACGGTTAACTAACAGTATATCTTTTTTTTTTTACATATTTCATATATTATTATCTCCTTTTATTTCCAACTTACTGATAGCTAATTTAAGTCTTTTTAGGAGTTAAAGTGAGGATATTTTTTTATTCTTTTCACACATATTTCTTACATAATACTTAGAATAAATTAATAATTAAATGTCCTTGAATGTTTTATTTCTGAAAAATATATTTTAATTTAACATTCACTTGCTATGTGAATGTATCCATTGACTTCATAGATTTATTAATACCGCATATGTGATCGTCTATTGTCCCTGCATATTTAGAAATTAAAGATAACTAGGTAGTTTTGAATAATTTTTGTGTACAATATTGCATGGAATACAGAAAACAATTTATAAATCACAGTTGCCCTGGAGCAGTCGAACCGTTCAGACGTTAATACCTGTTCGCGTGTGCCGTTCCGTGATTAATACTTTTTAATGTACGTGTTACGCTAACAACAGAATGACTCATGAGTGTGACTTCGACGAGTCTCCAGCAATCCAAACATGAAATTAAATCTCTCACCGATAAGTAATCTACCGAATCTTTCAGTTACGCTACCTGTAAAGTCTTACGCCTTAGTCACGACAAATATTTAATTTCCCACTAAAGAACAAGCCATTGTTATTGATGTTGTAGGCGACACAGCGGTGAAAGAATACATACAAGCCGTAGCAAAAATACTGGACGCTATCCGTTTTGTTTCTCGCAAATTCAATGAAAGAATCCGCATCTCTTTCGACAGCAAAACTAAAATGGCAAAACGTTTCGTTACCAATTATAAATCACTATCTTGTAATAAGTTTATAACTACAGTCTGGCCTCTATTAAGCCCGTCGCAAAGAACGTAGTTCTATCTAACGTCTAATGCTTCGCCTACCATTCTTCACAGTTTCATCGAAAAATTTCTAACGAACGACAATATCAGACTGACTTCCAAACTTAACTTTCTACGAACTGGAGTCCAAGAGGATATACTTTTATGATATACTTTTTCCCATATTATGAGTTTTAGGAGGCAAATCAGATATTAACACGATGTCACTAAGATCCTCGAATCGTTCTTAATTGTTCATAAAGTTAGTTGTTTCCTATGCCATACAAGAAGGTCATATTCCAAAACCCAATAAAACCAATTGTACCAAGTCCGACCAACAGTAACCAATCGCCAAAAAACACCAGAACGCATACTATCAATAACCAGGAAACTACAAGTAGCCCTACCGGCGTTTCTTACTAAATCTAGAAACAAAGTAATCAATGAAATCGCTACCAGCAACGCCATTGATACAACCATGGACTATACAATCGACGACACTCCCTGCGAGTTAAATAATCCTCAAACTTCCACTCCCAACAAAAGACCATTTATCAACCTCCTCGAAAGGCCAGGCAGAAAAACAACTTAACCTGACAACCACAAGTTCAAACACCTGACGGACTCAATCACACTAACCAACCTGAGGAAAAAACCTAAACGCACTCAATCACTGACTAGAATCATGGAAGGAATGGAAAATATCCTAAGTCCAGCTAAATCTATTCTAGAAAATCCTATAAATAATTTCCCACTCACCTGCATCCAATTCAAAAGCTTTCTGGAGAACTCAAACCAAATGACATCGCCACGGAATACATTATTTCTAATACAATATCCTTAATCCTCATGCTTAATCTCTTACCTCAAGAACAGAGTATGAAAAATAGACTTTATCGCGTAATAAAAAAATTAGAGACTGACCCTCCAATTCTTGTCGCCTTACAATCTATCCTATCCAAAGAAACCCCACCGTCCTTTTCAATTTCAAACATATCTACCAATGAATGTCACTGCAAATCATTCAAAGGAACCTGATCGATTTCTATAGCCGACTCGAATACCTTAAATTGATAATTAACGAAAATCAACCGCAAGTAATATACCTGCAAGAAACAAATTTTAAACACCAAAACACAGGCAATATCAAAAACCATAAGTCCTTCTTCAAGAATTGTAACCTTTGTCAAAAATAATATTCATAGCGAAGAAGTAAAAATCACAACTAGCATTGAGGTAACTGTCACAAAAATTTCGTGTCCTACAAACTCAAACCTATATTTATGCAACGTTCACATATCGAACAGTAGAAACATCGAGAAATAGGAAATTATGCAATTAATTAACTAACTACTCAAACTCTTCCTTATACTCGGCGCAACTATCTCTGGGGTTCTCACAAATAATTCCGATAAACAAGGAATTATCATAGAAAAAATAATAAATTCAGCTAATCTAAACTTACTAAACATCAACGATCCCACACACACATGTCCAGACGCTTCAATGCAATAGACCTATCATTATGCAGTCCATCAATCACTCAAAACCTCTCATGGAACACTCTAAATGACCTTTACAACAGCGACTATTACCCAATTAAAATAAGATATAAACTCAATCGAACTTCGAACTTCCAAAACACTCAACATGCTTCAGAAAGTCAACTGGAGTATATTTCGTGAACTACTATCTAAATCAATTTCTCGAAACATAGAACCAAACCCAGTAAACTCAGCCACACTAAACTTAGCAGTCGATTATTTCTCAGACTGTATCACAAACGCAGCAAACTCAGCTATCCTAAAAACCAAAAACACTACCAACCTCAAAACCAAATACAATCCATGGTGGAATGAACAACGCTCACAAGGCGTAAAATAGTATAAACATTGCTTCAATAGATGCAAAAGATACAAAACCATAGAAAACCTTGTAGAGTTTAAAAAACGTCGAGCCATATCCGGCGAAGTCATCAAAAACTGCAAGAGACAGTCGTGGGTTGCATATGTATCGTCACTGAACCCACCTTCACAAATCTGGAAAAAAATTAGAGCAACCAAAGTCTCGAATTTACAATTTACGATACCTGCTTTAACAAAAGAGGACAATATACTTGCCACAGATCCGAATGAAATAGCCGAAATCCTAGCAACAGCATTCCAAAGAAACTCGAGCAATAGTAACTACATGAGGAATTTCTAAATTATAAACGAAGAACAAAATGCAATCCAATAACAGCCACAAACACAAAACTCGATACAATCACTCTATCAATCTTAAATATGCAAATCTAAATGTATGAATTACAACACTTCTTAAGCAAATGCACAAACACAAGTCCAGGATTAGACGGAATTCCCAACATCCTCTTAATTAACCTACCTTAAGAAGCACTCAATTACATGCTCTTACTTTTTAATTGTATTTGGACACAACCTATTTCCAACCAGATTGACAAATACCACAGTGATTCCCATCCTGAAACCGGTAAGGATCCAATGGATCCCAACAGCTACCGGCCGATCGCATTCACAAATAGTATGTGCAAATTATTAGAAAAAATCATAAATTGCAGACTTCGATGGTTTCTAGAATCTAATCAACTAATTTGTAATTACCAAGGCGGTTTTCGAGTACCACTCAAATTATCCATCCTCGCACCAATTGTACATAATTAGTATCCTGTAAATATCCTGTACAGAGTTACTTCTTGTTCCCTTCAACTTTATTATTAATTTCCTGACCACAAGATCAATTCAAATTAAAGCCAGCAACGCTCTCTCGGTCCTAAGAGCTCTGGAAATTGGAGTTCCGCGAGACACTGTCCTCAGCATATCTCTGTTCCTGATAACCATAAACGATATCCTGAATACCGTAACGAACCCGGTCAAAGGATTCTTATATGCCGACGACTTGACCCTAATCCGTAGAGGACCAAATTCCCACAGCATACAGACATTACTTCAAGAAATTCTTGATAAACTACAAAAATGGTCACTCATTTCTGACTTTAATTCTCTGGCACTAAGTCGGAAATAATTACCTGTAACCGACGACGCCCAAATATTAGACTAATACTTAATAAAAAACAGATACTAAACGAAACATTCTCTATTGAATTACTTGGACTAACCTTCGATCGCACATTGACATGTATACCCCACATCGACAAACTGAAAGCAGACTGCAACCAGAGACTCAACATACTTAAAACAATCGCTGCAAACAACTGGGATGCAAATTTAAATACACCGCTACTGTCATATAAAACAATATAGTATATAATAATACATACATAAGATCAAAACTGGACTACGGATCAATCGTCTATAACTCCGTCGCCCCTAGCACTGAAAAAACTACACACGATTCACAACATCGCACTTAGAATAACGGTAGGTGCTTTCGCATCAACCTAATAAATAGTGTTCTCAGCGAAATGTCAGAACCACCGCTGAAGAGAAGAAAGTCAAATTTGTAACCAAAGCCACCTCATTTCCAAAAGGCCTTGTATGCCAAAACATCTTCAAACAGAACTACACCTTATCTATGCAATTGAAGAAGAAAAGAATTGCCTTTCCTTTCTACGGCAAAACAAATAATTATTTGAAAGAACTTAATATAGGAATGCAGACCACTACAAAAAGATCAATATCCATAGCATAAATCTTAAATCCATAGCATTCCCTCTTGGAACATTCCAAAAATCGAGGCTAATAACTCGCTGCTAGAGCATAGCCATAAGAAGACCAATCATATCATAAAGTGTCTATTCCAAGAACAACAAAACAGACTACTAACCCATACCCAATTATACACGATTCGAAAACAGCAAATGGTCAAGCAATTCAAAAAATTAAACTGCACCATGAATCATCAATTCTTTTCTGCGAACTCAATGCATTAAAACATGCCTCCTATCGAAACAAGAACTTCGCCATTTTTTGCGAATCCGTAAACGCCATTACAGCGATTAAAAACCGCTGGACCAACGATGTCGTCATCCAAGACTGCCAAATATCCTACACAGAAGCTACCCTAAGAAATAATTCGCTAACAATAATCTGGATCCCCTCCCACGTCGGTACTGTCGAAAATATAGCCGACAAAGCGGCCAAAGAGGCAGCCAATACTCCATCCTCTAACCAACTTCACAACAACCTACCATTAGAAACTCTAACTCATATCTTGAGAAACAAGGGATTGATGATGAATGGAACAACAAATGGAAAAATTCATCCCCCCCCCCACGACTAGTTAGATAAAAAAAAACTTTTTTAAAAAAGCATATCTCACATCCTCCCAAGACATGACCAGATTGTGGTATCAACGATTATTCTGAAACACACAAAGCTTACTCACCGATATCTTGATAGAGAAGAACCACCAACCTGTGCAATACTCCCCTGACAGTGGAATACACCTTACATTGCAGAAAACACCCTACGGAAAGACAACAACGTAGCATAAAAGCCCCTTTAGAAAACATGCTGTAGGACATAGGAACAATCCAGAACCTACTGCATTACTTAAAAGACCCAATTGTACAACCAATTATAAACATGATCTTGAGTCGCTAATAACTCACTAAGTGGTTAATGCGACCTTAAACTCCGGATAAAAAATAAATAAATATAAATAATTAGATATATGATAAATTTTTTATTTCAATTTCCATTCATCATTGTTTTAAATATCTATATTGCTTCATTGAAGGAACATATCCTCACTTTCAATTCAATAAATAATTCTCGCAGAGAATTACATAAGCAGATGTGGCAAGAATGTCCATATTTTTTCAATTTTCATCATTAGTAGTGCTGCAGTAGAAAATACACAGCAAAACTTGCCTGAATCGGTACAGGATAAGAAACGAAACTGGAAAGGAAATTCTGAGAATCTCCAATCGTGGGCCTAAAAAGTACATTGTATGAGAGATCTGTTCATGCACCTCGTTAGTGGATTCTACTTCGAATCTATTTACTTAACATTTACAGGAAATCTGTTTGTCACAATTTTAAGTCTTTCGTAGCAGAATAAGTTAATACAGTTAATACGGAATAAATTAACTCAGTTATCCTATTTAGCTATTACAGAACTATTTTCTACTTTCGAGAAAATAAAAGTTTTTTATTTACACAATAGAAGTTTGGAACGGAAGTTCAGTTTTAGTCAGTATTATCTGATTACTAAACAACTAAATAAATTTATTAAGTTGGGTAAATTTGCAAAACTACGCTCCGTTACATATTCGTTGAATAAACCGCATTATATTCTCGATAAATTAATGCCGAAAAACCTTGCTGAAATAGAATTTAAAATGTTTATCTAAGAATGTTAATACTGTAACGATTTGATGAAAGAAATAATGACAATAATGTAGGAATTTTGGTATAAAGTGTTTATTTAAAGTTAAAATAAGAATTTGTTTAAAGTGATTGGAAAGATTAAGATTAACACTATATTCTCACTACGTTTACACGTTGAACTCGCTATTCATTCACTAGATCTTCGCGCACTCAAGACTCCCAACGTTCTTTCGTTTCGTTCTCGCGATACGCAACTTACTCTTGTCTCATTGAAGGCTCGAAACTCTCTGCCTAAAATTTCTCTTCCACATCTGCACGAAAAATTCGTCGTTCATACACATATGCACATAAAGGCAACCATACCTTTAGTATTTTAAGTGCTAGACCTGGAAAGCTAGAATGAACAATCCCATGTCCCAGGCCTAACTTTCGCTATGTTCCGCTACCCAGATGGCACGCAGGCAAGGATTGTTGGACACTGGAGAAAGTTCTGGGTCCTTTCCCAAAATTCCTCATCCTACAATTCAAAAGTTTATAGTAAGTAAGAATCAGACAGGACTATGTCTTTCGGTACCAAGTGCGATTCTGCGCGTCAAGCCTTTATGACTACTTGCACGCGAGTATTGCTTCGCGATAGGGCTAATCTTTGGAGCATTGCAGTACTTCAATACTGTTGGAGATAATACTCATAAAATTGTAATTATTTCATAGCTACATAATTCATAACTCTGAAAGGCGCGGGAGATAACTGTGGTATCTACATATTTACATTCTATTTACAAGTAGCGAGGATGGAGGAAAGATGTAGGATTTGGGTGAGGAAATGTGCGTTTCATCTCGGAGTCGCTGTCTAGACTCATCAGTGGAGCTGATGGCAGCGACATCTTACCCCAAACGCTCGTTATAACTACTTGCTAAGCTGGACCTATCCTAACACACCTATCCTAGCGGTGTTCCGTGCTCTGCTTAACATCGAAGATTGCTAGACTTCGACGCTAGGCGCACAGGCATTTGCGACTTGTACAAGTCGGTGTTCGAAACTTGTACTTAATTGAACTATAAGCCGCTACAACTCTGATAGTTTCATTCGGCTTCTGAAAACTATCATCATTAATGTAGTAAATTCTGACTATAATTGTGAAATGCATAGATATTGTGAGTCCAACATACGTATTATTATTGGTTGTTCGTAGTTCTGATTGTTAGCACTAGCCGAGCATTTCATATGCTGATTTTTTTTTGGTGCCTTCCGGAGCAGATTTCTGTAATTTGAATTCAATTACACACGTATAATTTAATTAATTCAATTATGCACATTTAACTTTGTATTTCAGAAGAATAACAATTTGAAATTATTTGTTAGCATGGAAAACTTCATGTAAGAAATATATGTCTATATCTCTACAATTAATACAATTTTATACAATTGTAGAATCCGGTGTTTATCATGCTGCAGCTCGTCCGACTCGTTCGATAGCTCGAATAGAAATCAATTGCATTCCACCTACACCCCAGACTGTCCTTCAGAGTCCGCAGGCAGCGCCCCTACATCCTCCAAGAATCGCGCAATCCCTGAAAAGTCGGAGGGTCCTGTGTATCCATCCCATGATCGACCCTCTCTGTGAACTCCATAGTACTCTCGACAGTCTTTGCATAACCTTCTTCTACAAAACAGAATCACGAGAACCGAGCGTAGTAGAATATGTCAAACAGTAAAGACAAACACAAATCCATTTCCGCGATATTCATTATCATGCTGCAATACTAATACTTAGTCAACGCCGTCTGTACGCTTCAGCACTTATCTTTTGTTTCTTACAAAATACAACTGTGATTGTACACAAAATCGACGCGTGCTTTCACCTTCAACAAAATACATTGTAATAACATTGATAAATTTTGACAAGTATCTCGAAAAGTGTCTTTTTCTGTGAAAATTACCGTGATTTTTAGCCTGAGTAATTGGAAATATGCAGTGAAATGACAAATTCGGATAAAATATTTTGCTTCATGGCACAACCTAAATCAGATTGCCTAGTTTCAGATACATAGTACAATCAAAATCAATCAAAGGTTTTCACGAATTTTTGTAGTAAATTCATAAATTCTATGCTCTATGAATCAAATAATTTATAAATGCAAATTTTTTGAAATTGCTATATGAGGCATTTTTTCTTACAGCTACGTTTCGCAGTGTTTCTAGATATTTAAAAATTTTCAATTATTGTTTCCATACACTATAATAATTTACAGCGCTGTCAACAAAAAATAGTTCTTCAATCTTCCACTCGCTATGTAATAGAGAAACATATTAGACAAAAATAATTTGGAATAAAATGAGCAATGTATTTTAAAAGTAGAGGCCTGAAGCCTTAAAATAAGTTTAATGTTATATTGCTGATTTTCCTTATAAAATTATAATAGTTTCAATAAATAATGCGCAATTGCAAAAATTGCAATACCAGTTACATCCTAATTATCGATGAATATTATCAATGTAATATAATAGAATTGTCTAAACAGACAAAATATGGCACAAGTTATATCATATAATATGTATATACATATGAATGTATGTACATGAATGCATGTCTCTTTAATTTAAGTTCTTCAGACTTTATTTTGGTAATTCTATCTAAAAAGCACAGTATATAATAATATGCATTTTTGTTTTTTGATAAAAACAACTACAAACTTTTTTATAAAAGTATCTAAAAAATTATTTTCATGAGAACAGAAAAATTAAAATAAAAATATTTCATAATATTTCAAAATGTCATTAATCTTATTGATACGACGTTGATATATCGTTGAAATTTGTAACCAATTTGCAACGGATGTCCATAAAATTTGGAAAATTTTTTTTTTTTTACTGCAGCCGACACTTCTATTCAAGTTTCTAGTATTTGGACATTTAAAAATTTATTATCCTATTTGCAGGTGATGGGTGGTTCCAGTACTATTAATTACATACTATATGTCCGTGGTAATGCAGAGGATTATGACGAATGGGCAGATGCAAGAAATCGGGGCTGGAGTTACAATGATGTTCTACCTTACTTTCTTAAATCAGAAGACAACAAAGAGCCAAAGATAACAAATTTAATTAAAGCTCATGTTATGAACTAAAAAGATTCAATAGTAGAATATGTACTTTTGCTTTCTCATTCTTCCACTTCTTCTTATAATTACTATTATTCTTATTAATCTAATTACAATCAGAATGAGTTCTATTCTCTATGCCTGACAGCAATTATATTTGATGAGATTTTTAATTTATTTATACGCTCTTTCAAATAAATTATCAACATTATAAAAATTGTACTAATTCAAAGAAATCAATTAATTTAAATTTTCAATTGTTTTGTAATGATATTTGATCAGTTTTCTTCACTTTAATTATAACAGATTCATCTTGATTTCTGTTATAGATTGTACATATGTTTATTAGGATTGTAAACATATCAAAAATTTGAGTTTTCTTCTCAATATTATCTAAACATTATCTATGAAAGAAAATGAATGATAATTCCATCTGGTAGTAATAAATTCGTAACACATTAAATTTATACCAAACCAAATTCTAACTAGATTGTGGCGTGTAAGGGTGTTTAGGTAAAGTAAGAACTCGTAGGAAAATTCGCGATTCTGATAAAGATCGAAAATCGCGAGAAGCAGACTCTATTAATTTGCAAATGATAAATTCGTATAAAGTATACTAGGACTATAACTCACGACGATGGAGCAGCTATTGTTCATAGCGCTCTGCCGGCCGATGCGATCCTATTTTATGTAACGTCGTCGGTGATCTCCAACCAATCATTTTAAATCGTGGTACGTTTGATTTGCCTAGGAAGGTCAGTTAAATCGAACAATAGATGTTAACCGTTCCTGGAGAACACCAAACATAACAGGCTCGCGTGCAGCCGAAAATGAAAACAATAAATGTGCACGGCACAACAGCCATGATCGCACGTGGAAGCCGTTAGGACTTCTTGCCAGCATGAAAAGGCGGACCGTTGCCTTTGGCTAAGCATTAGAAACAAAGCAATAAATTTATTTGTATAGACAACAAGTCCAAATCGTCTTTTTTCTAGAAGGTTTTAGATGTAATTGTCTAACGTAAGTTTCACATTGTGAGTATCTCACGAGGTAATGGAAAATGTCTGAACAGCGTGTCTCGTAAATTTTTCTAACTTTCTCCTCCTAAGAAAATAACTTTAGATGTACATGCGCTAGCCAGTACAAAATAAAACAAATATCAAACAAAATGAAATTAAAATTCATCAAATTATTAACTGTTCTTATTTTCTCCAAATAGTAGAAGACAATCCACAGTATCATAATTAAAATGGTTACCAATCGGTACAGCAATTTCCATATACCGACATTAACGTTGAGATTTTGTTGAACGCGTGGCACGAACTCGGGTACAAATACGTAGATGTCAACGCGAAAACCCAACTGGGTATTATGAATCTGCAAAAGAGCTCTGCTAATGGAACACGCCAAAATACAAATACAAAATACCGCTTTCATTCAACCCATTAGAAACAAACGCAATAATTTGACCATAAAAACTGAAGCATATGTCAAGAAGTTACTAATAGACAACAAAACGAACCGTGCAATAAGTGTCGAATACGCTTCAACTTCAAACAACCAGACTAAATTAAACTCAGTTTTTGTTAAAAAAGAAGTGATTGTCTCAGCTGGATCGATTAATTCACCAAAGATTTTTATGCTCTCTGGAATCGGACCAAAAAAAGAATTAAAGAAATATGGTATTAAAGTAATTGGTGACTTATCAGTTGGAAAGAATCTTCAAGACCATGTATTGTTTTAAGGTATAATAATTTCATTGAATTTTACTTCCACAAATAAAAATAATTCCAAGAAGGAGGAAGATATATTCTTTATCTGGAGATGGCTCTACTTCTTGTATCGTTTTCTTGCAAACAACCTTCCAGCACGAAAATGGCGTGCCTGATATACAAATGTCATTCATTGGAGCCAGTAAAGAAGATATTTTAATTGATCCAGAAGAATCTTTTGAGATAAATGTCGAACCATCCTCTTTATTATAATGCTCCTAATATTTATATGCTCCCATTCTTATTATCACCCGAAAGCAGGGGATATATGATATTGAACGAAAGTGATCCTTTGTGAGGAGCACCCCTAATTTATCTTGGTATTTTACTCATAATTACGATTTGGACGTGTTGATGGAAAGTGTTGAAGCAACACCAAAATTGCTTGATACAAAATCGTTCAAGAAATATGATTTTAGGTTAATAGATAAACCTTCGGCTCCTTGCAGACAATTTGAATTTGGTGGAAGGGATTATTATAAATGCGTGATGATGGAATATACAGACACTATGTTTCATCTGGTTGGAACTTGCAAGATGGGACCAAAGTTGGACCCTGAGGCTGTGGTGAATGAGAGTTTGAAGGTTTATGGAATCGATGGTTTAAGGATTGTAGATTGTAGGATCGATTATGCCAAAGGTTGTTAGGTGAAATACGAACGCACCTACTATTATGATTGGGGAGAAAGCTAGTAATATGATTAAGGAGGAATGGTTGTCTAAAATATTGTATGTAAATGATGTGGCGTGATAGATTTGTGAGTTAAGGAAAGTTTAATTGTGGGAATTAATTATCTCAATTTATAGGTTGTAATATTAAAATAACTATTAAAATGATGAATAATGTAATATTGTAATGTAAGAATAAACTATGTAACAATATATGTACACAATATGATACATGCCAATATTTGAATTAATTATAATTTATTTGCTTTCAAATAATTGATTAAATTATTAATATATAAATTAAATTAATATATTAATAAATAAATTGATTAAATTATTAATATATATTAATGAAATAAATTATTAATATTGAAAGAAATATTAATAGATGGAAAAAGTATTTGTAATAAAGGAAGTTAAATTATAATGTAATTATTATGCAGTTATATTTTCGTTACATTTTTTTTTATTACAACGCTGCAAATGCCTAAAATATATATTTTTATGCTAACGAGCGAGAAAATAAAATTTAAATCCACGAATACATTAATTTAGATATTTTATATATTTTTAGGGATGTTTGTGGTGTGAGGATGCAGGTTAATTCTGATTGAACCAGGCGTATGGTGTATGTGTGACTTTATTTCTTAGCGACATACACTGAGGCGCGAAGGACGCGGAAGACGCGGTAAACATGTAGCCCTTCGCTGATGTCCACGTCGCGAGCCTATCCGTGCGTCACTTGCCCGAATTTTCTTTTTTTACTTTTACACTGAACTCGACTCTACTGAACTGTACCGAACTCAACTCAACTGTACTGGAAGCTCCTCGCTTTTTTCGCTGCGAGGAAAACTCGGTCCCCGTTTCGGACATCCCTAATTGGCCAATTCGATTTTTGCTTTAGCCAATTAGGTTGTCACGAAATTGCGCCGCCTACTCCTTGCGTTCGTGACGCGCTTTTCCTGAGAGTGGGGCTGCAATTTCGCCGAGGCCGATTTCCCAGAATTGTGGCGATGTAGGAGGGTCTCCTCTGGGCCTCACTTTCTTCAAGTGTTTTCCAGATGACGATCTGGGTAGCCCTTAGGAATTCTAGAGTTTACGACGCTTCGCAGAGATGCTATTGTGGCCGAATTTCTAAAAACTATAAGTGCGGACGTCTGGTCTTACGCACTGTGAAAACTAAACTTGGCCTTCGCAATTCAATAGCACAGGCGCCACGTGAATCGTAAATTCTCCTAACTTCTTGTCTGAGAAAACGTCTTCTCTTCGACATCTGCTAGTCGCTATATGTTTTATGAATTTTTATGTTGTATTTTATGTTTTATGTTGATGTACGTGCTACAAGTTTACTTGTATTATGTGTAATGTATCTTACGAAATAGTTAGATTAATGTAACTCACGGTTTTAAGTCTCTAATAAGAGTCTATTCGTAGAGATAAACCCAGAGAACTTTGAAAAATAGAAAAGAGATTCCACCAGTTCCTCTTTGTACAATGCAAAGGAAACGAGTAAATAATCTATCTTTTTTTTCTACGGTGTAACACGCGCTCTCTGTCCGTTCTATACGAACATTTCAATATATACATTAATTAACATTTCACTATTATATGAACATCTCAAAAGTATAATGTAAAGAAAGTCGATGGTACCATAAAATTCACGTTAAAGGTCATAAAACAGGCCCAGAGGATCCTCCGACCTTCTAGGACATGCGAGATCTTTAAGAGAAATAAGGACGTTACCTGTAGTCGGAAGTACAGACAAGATCTATTCCTGCATTATTGGCTTTTCTGGCCGAAAAGACTACCAGTAAACAAAGAATCCGGTATGTGCGCAACTCTCTCCCGAACATGCATCTCTCAACACAGAGCTTCCCCCACTTTAGCCCAAACAAAAATCCCACCATCTCTTCTCTGATTCAGGCAAACTTTAAAACAAAACAAGGAATATTATATGCAAGAGTCGTATCACATCAACCACTCCCACAGCCGCAGCAAACCGAACATCCTCTCAATTCGAAACTATCAGATCAAATAGACGATATCAAAGTAACAGACCTGGACCAGTTCTTAAAAATTATATCGCTCATAGAAATTTTACACGAAATGCATAAACAACTTTAGAAAAAGTCCGCAACAATTTTCATAGTAAAAGAACTAGGTAATGTGCAACCATAAAAACCCTATCAACATCATCTTGTGGAACTAGTGTTAAAAACAAGATATCTGTACTTCATAAATTTTTAATAGACCATAATGCAGACATCAAAATCATCACCGAAACTTGACTCGCCCCAAAAACCACTCTCAAATTACTTAATTACAAAATTACACAAACAAGACGGACCAACATCTATCAACAATAAATCAAGAAACGGAGTACTAATAGTTGTTCACAAGGACATTCCTACGGAAGACACCTCAACCAGCGACCTCAAATATAGAACCTTACTTACCATCGAGATCAAATTCAAACTAACGGCCGGAGCAGCATACTTCCCAAGTAAAAATAAACCTTTCCGATCTAGACGCTATCGTACTGTCACAAAGACCAGGACTCCACATTATCGGCGATGACTTCAACGTCAAACATACCCTATGGAACAATATCAAAAGAAAGAGAAATGGTTCCATTCTCAAAAATTATTCCGAGTTACACAATTATCGAATTATTCACAGTTCTACTTACGTCCATAGAAAGTGCACCTCCTCCAACATTGACATTCCGGTTAAATCTTTCCTTCCTACAAAATTGCCACGCCATAGACGATTTATCATTAAATCACCTACCGGTAACCCTCTCACTTAGAACCCAAAACAAGAACGCAAAACGACAATACCAAATCGCACTAATTAATTGGAATACATTCGCCAAAAGCTGCAGCAGATTCAAAATAAACCAAAAACTAACAACCACAGCCGACATAGACAAATCAAAGCACTCGCCCGGCTAATCTAAAGATCTTTTGGAAACGCATCGCCCATAACTCCAAACGACCAATTCTCTCCTGTAAACCAGGTTCTCTAAAACCTCATTAAGGAGAGAAATAAAGGTGGACGTTCCAAGAAACTAGTAACCTCTTCCACAAGTTACATAGAAACCTCCTCTCAAATCTTATCCGCAAACACATCGCAGAAGTCTGATACCAAATATAGCAGGACAAGCTTATAAACATCAAGAAGACGGACCACTGACTCTGGCAGACCTTCAAGATTACCGGCCCCTAGAAAACTGAATATCTGTACTCCTACACATCTCACTACACAGACGAAGAAGAGAAAGTCGAAAGCCTGACTGTAAACTTCGAAAAAATACACACTTCTGTACAGATCACAATTTCTCCAATCGAGGTCGACATCCAAAGACTTTTAAAATTATTTCACGCCCTCACCCTCATTTCTCCATGGACGATAGCATTTTAAATTGCACTCCTCAACAAATAAAGCACCTCCAGTTAATTAAAAACCTCCCCTTCAGCAAGGCCTTCAAAGCTTATCTTAAACTTTCTTATTTTCCCACGGCACGAACAACCGCCAAGATAATCCCAATCCTCAAGCAGAGAAAGTCCGCAACAACCGTCGAAAGCTACCAATCAGTCTCATAAATACCATCAGCAAATTGTTTAAAAAAATTATCATCACTCATCTATTAACTCATGTTAACAACAGTAACATAATCATTCTCCAAAAGTTTAATTCCAGAAAACATCATTCATGCATCGAGCAGCTACAACAAATTATAGAACACATCACCCTAGAGTTAAACCAAAACAGAGTAACACATCTTATCCTTTTAGACTTAGGAAAAGTCTTCGATTCAGTCTGAGACAGCGCTTTTCTAGTGAAACTGCAAAGAATAAATACTCTACTCAAACTGACAGCCAGAAAAACAGAATCTCCTATATCCCAGTAAACGGTACTCCCTCAACCACCAAAAGTGTTACTGCGGGAATACCGCAAGGTTCTATACTCGGCCCCCTGCTATTAATAATTTACATAAACGACATTCCATGAAATTCTCATTTAGCAGTCTACACAGACGACACCACCATCTTCGCCTCATCACAAACCAAATACATTCAGATACACCTTGATCAACTCCAAGATTACTTCACATAGTGGAAAATGAACTCAGACAAAACGCAAGCTATTGCCTTCATAAATAAGAGATCCAAACCCACAAATCAGGCTTTCATCGCAGGACACAACATCCCTTGGCGTACTACTAGATGCCAGAGTCACCTGAGCCCCAGCGACCAAAAAAATAAATCTAGCTTTCCCCGCACTCAAACTATACTCGCTATTCTACAGAAACAGCAACTCAAAATAAATATCAAAATAAACCTACATATGATGTGCGTTAGGCTGATAATAACATATAACCATCAAATCTAAGCTGCAGCAGCAAAGTCGCACATTAGTAAGATTCAAAGAATCCAAAATAAATTCCTATCATCTTCAACAAACTGTATGATACACCTATCTACGTACTACACGCAATAGCGAAAATTCAAACAATTCAGGACTGTATTGCAAATTCATTTGAAACCACTTATCACACAGAGCATCAAAATCCATTCATCAGCCAAACAGGAAACTGCAAAGTCAACATCCCACTAAAAATCAAGAAAAAGCTACCTATATACGCAATTGCCACTTTATAAAACCCGAACAGGATCAAAACCTAAAAATAGAAACCAATAATACAGGTTTTTTGAAATATTTTCTACTCACCTACTAACACGCAACCATAAAATCACACATCTCTCCTGAGAAGCTTCCACCCAACAAATACATCTTTTTATGCAGGTTAAAGGGTCACCAAATCCCAGGCACTATAATTAAATCAACCATAAGCAAAAAAAAGGATCTGTTGGATTCTATTCGAGCTATCGAACGAATCGAGCGAACTATATCGGTTTTTGTATAAATACCGGATTGTATAATTGTATAAAATATAAATTGTACAAGTATATACGTATATTTTTTACACATCAGAAGTGGGATAAGATTCACGCGGCCTACTTACGGTTTAAGTGGAATAATTTACATTAAGTGATAAGTTAAGGTAGGATATCGTTCATGTCATCCGGTATAATAATGACAAGAGAAAAGGGAAGCATGGATCGAGATCTAATTCAAGATCAATTAATTCAAGACGATAGATCAAGGAGTGACAAAAAACCTTTGGACCGATTGGAATTATTGGTCGACTGTCTGGGCAGACAGTCGCAATCATGTATACGTTCCACCTTACGTTCGTGCAGCAGACGAATAAATGATCCCTATTTTCGATCTAAGACAATTTAGTGGTAGATCAGTGGATAGCTCACGTGGATCAAATCGCCGAGTATAATTAGGACAACCATCGTGAGATTAATTGCGGGTCGGTTGCGAGGATGTGTGGTACGAAATTCGCCAACTAATCACGGCCACGTGGACACACATCAAACATTATATGACGCTTCATTTCGTAAGTCCATTCCTTTCTGTAAATTTTTGCCCTCTATGAGGCTAGACCAGTCACTAGGAGATTACTACTTCCATAAATTGAACAAATTGAGGAAATTGGTCCTCGCTATATCCGAATATCTTATAGATATGGTAATAGATCAGGGAATAGGCAATGATGAAAATATCGCACGGGTCGTGAGATTCACCTAACACACGGAGGTGAACGCGCTGTACGCGTATATGATCACGTCAAGAGAAATACCCGAAAAGGGTAGAGATGCCCACTATACAAAATGGTTTATAAATTGATTATAAACCACAAATAAAATGGGGACGATCCTTTCGTAGCGATCGAAAACACCTATAGACAGTGTGCTACAATTGTAATCTCACGAACGACTGTAAACAACCGTGATTGCGATGCGTAAACTGCAACAACCGGGGCTACACCAAAGACAGATGCCGTGTCACCAACTGTCTCGCAAAACATGTACCAATAGAAAATACGGGGCTGAGGCGTTAGTTGGTACGGGAAGCACGTGCACACTCATATACGCGTCCGTCATCGACAAGTATAAGATTCACTTTTAAGGGAATCATATTACGGGGATTCTTGGACAGCACAATGATTAGGCAATAACACTACGGCTTAAGATAATGAACGTGGAAGCAACTGTCAACAGTTTGTAGTTTACGACGATTATCTATTGTACGATGTACTCGTTGGTCAAGACTTTATGGACCAAGAGCCCATATTAATTGTAAAATGGGAGAAAGAGTTGATTTTCAGGCAAATTGATAGAGACAGACGAGGATCAGAACAAATACTACATGTCAGCTTCTGCAACGCCTTGCCCGAACTACACATCGGTGAAATCGAAGCAATCGCTCGACAACGATATACGTAATTAATCGGGGAATTTTCATTCAACATTCGAGCTTATCCACGTTTATGACAGATTTGGCAAAAACACGGTACAGATGAAGATTCGATGTAATTCCGACATCACGATAATACAGACCATACCGCTTATCTGAACTCGAAAAGAAGATGGTGCGAAGAATCATCCAGGAACTACTGTGTAGTTTAATTGGCGAGTCAGAATCACCGTATGGTAGCTTTATCTTGCTGATTAAGAATAAAACGGGAAACCACCGCTTGTGTATCGATTACTGTAAACTCCATGCCGTTATAGTCAAGAACAAACATCCGCTTTCGTTGATCGAGGACCAGATTGATAGATTGCGCAGAAACCGTTACTTTACGACATTGGATTTAGCGTCCGGTTATCCGATTTAGGTGCCAGTGGTCGAGGGCTCCATAGAGAAAACCGCTTTCATCCCCGAAGGACATTACGAGATTCTGAAAATACCGTTCAGCCTAACAAACGCTTCCGCGGTCTTCCACGATCCGCGGTCTAATGGACAAGGTTTTGGGATCACTGAAGTATACCATAGCGTTTCCGTACCTAGATGATATAATCATCCCTTTGAAAACGATAGAAGCGGGTATGGAACGCTTGGAACAAATCTTGAGAATATTACGCGAACACAAGTTGACGCTGAAATTAGAGAAGTGCCCATTCTTCCAAACGAAGATCGAATATTTGGGCCGAGGGATTAGCGAAGCGGTTGTTAAACTGGGATTGTGGAAAATCGAGTCAGTTTTACACATGGAATCACCTCAGTGTACAAAGCAAGTATGGCAATTTTTGGGGCTCGCTAGTTACTTTAGAAGATTCGTTAAAGACTACATGAGTATAACTAAGCCGTTAACGAAATTCAAATATTACGGAAAGGCGTAATCTGGACATGATAGGAAGAACAAGACGAAGCGTTCCGCCATATTAAGAGGAAACTAACAACGCGGCTGATTTTAGTCATATTTGACTCGGAAAGATACAACGAACTCTACATAGACGCCAATTCGGTGGGTATTGGTACGGCCCTACTGCAACGGGACGATAACGGACGAATGGCGGTGGTTGCCTACTACCTAAGATAGACAGATGAACTGGAAACAATGGCAGTAGTCTTTGGCCTTTGCTATTTCAAGATATACATGCTGGATTTAAAGTGATCACAGATTGCAACGCACTTCAGACCACATTTACTAAGAATGATTTGTTGCCACGAGACAGTGACGGTGGTGGTTTGAAGTTCAAAAATTCAGATTCAAAATTGAATACAGACCAGGTTCGAGGATGGGGCACACAGACGCGTTAAGTTGAAGCTCTAGGCAACTGACCTTGAAAGTGGCTCATATCAACGTCACAGAGATTGGATTACCGCGGCACTACATACTATCAACTGTACTATCAACTACAAGACAAGCAACTGGTAAGAACACGAAAAATACTCCTAGGTAGGTCCCGTCCGACGAAACACATCTTTGAAGAATACGCCTTGAAAAACGAGAAACTATACAGATAGTTACGGTATTCTCACTTGAGTAGTGCCTAAGGATACTTGGTTGCAAATTTGCAGATTATGCCACGACAATATCGGACACTTAAGCGTTAAAAAGACACTCAGGCGTATTACCAGGAACTACTGATTTCCGAAGATACGGAGATTTGTCTCCAAATATATTAAAACTTGTCTGAATTGCGCCTGTTACAAACATGCCAACGGGAAGAAGCAGCGTATACTGAACATCATCGAGAAAGTACCGATCCCGTTTCATACGTTTCACGTCGATCCATTCCAGACTAGTTACAAGGGAAACAAATACCTACTGGTCGTCGTCGTTGCATTTACGAAATTCACGTTAATCGAACCTGTGAAAAATCAAAAATCGCGACAGGTCGTAGAGACCATACTCAATATGATTTATCTATTTGGGACCCCTACGAGAATAATTAGTGACCGAGGTACGGCATTCATACCGAGAACGTTCCACATTTTTTGTGTAACGTACGGCATAAAGCATAAAGCATGTAAGCATAAAGCACTAAATGTCGTGCCAATGGGCAGCGTTACAATAAAACGATAATGCAGGCATTAGCCACGACAACTGCAGGTAAGAACCCCCGCGATTGGGACATGAAGGTCAAAAATATTTAGAGTGCACTAAACACCATGCACAATAATAGTATCAATATCTCCTTAATAGGATGCGACGTAAAGGGAGCGACCGAGGCATGGATATTAAACGAAATTCTATATAAGATATACTGCTTGAACTTACACAACCTGCGAACGAAACATCAGAATACATCACAACGGCGAAACTAACCCAAAAAGAACGCTAGGGCGATAAAATAAGGAAAGAAACGAAGTACGCCGTAGGTGATCTAATCCTGGATACAAGTGAACTTGCAACGTGTGAGAATAAGAAGTTACTTCCAAAATACAAGGGACCTGTTTCGTGTACGGACTGTCTTGCTAAACGACCGCTATGAAGTAGAGGATTTGCGAGAGGATTTCAAACAATTGCGGACAGTCGTAGCTGGGGATAGAATTAAACCTTGGATCTCGATTCAAGGCAAGCACTAACGCTGGACAGCTAGCATATTGACCGTCTTGTACGGAGTTATATATGTTAAATCGACGGTACTACGCCAAAGCTGTCACAATGGTAGGACCAATCTTGGGTAGTACGACGGTATTATGACAACGCGGTCATACGGCGTTAAAAATAGGGCTTTATGACTGACCCTGGATAAGGCGGTACCATACGAAGGCAATTATGTGATGTCTAAAAATATTACAGTACCTCGGGATATTTTTTTCTAAGGCAACTTCTCATCTAGTGAAATCACAGTGCAGCTATGCTTCTGTACTGGGAGTTGCATCTATACGATACCGATATAACCTGCCAAATGTTCATCAGGATAAATTGCAGGAGCTTTAGTTTTATTAATAAAAGAAAAAAGAAAAAGGAACGTTCAATTATGAAAATCAATTATCTCGAGCAAATACTTTAAAATACTTAATGTCATTTTCTATACTGTAACGTACGAATGTCGCATAGAATCGTTATAACTGTGGTTTTTGTGGAAGTCATCTGTGTATTAAGATTCGTAAAATGTGATACATACAAATGAACAAAAAGAAGGGTAATGGTATAGCTACGCTTGAAAGTATGTCACCGGTGCATACAAATAAACAGAATTCAATTTCGAGCACCGGCAAATGTTTGAGAATATTTCGATAATTAGCTTCTATTGCCGATTATAAGCAAAGGAGAAAATTATTCAAAATCCCGACATTCAGAAGCCATCGAAAGAGAAGCAGCTTTTCTATTTCACTACATTATTTTTTTACTTTATCTTTTTAAACACTTGATAATTTCTTGACACATTATTGTCACGGCATGTATTTTCATCTTATATAACGATATAGATATATAACAATTGGTTTTACCTCATGTTTATTTATCAGACGTTATTTACTATTTCGATATCCATACCGGATAAATAATATGTTTAAGTATCCATATGTATGTAACTGTAAATAAAATGAAATTAATTAAAAGGTATCCCATTAATTATAAATTAATATATACGTACAAACATCGTATAAGTCGTTTGTGCAATTGAATAAAATTTCATTATCTTAATATTATTTAAGCAATTTTTAATTATTAATATACATATATATATTGTTATATTCTAATTTATTAAAAAACGCGATAAACATTGAAAATTTTGTGCCCAGAGGCTATAGAGCCTCACATATATGGTCACGCATATTGTAATTCTATTTTCTTCTTTTATTTATTTTCCAGTGGTCGCGTTAATGTTGGAAGCAATCATCAAAAATATCAGAATATCCAATTTTGTACAAAATTACACAAGATATATCATTTATGACGTCATTGTGACGTCACTCATGCGACGTTTCCTCAGAGGTAACTAGTAATTAAATATGAAATTCTGTATTATCTGACGTATCATATAGATATTTTATCTGATAATTTCACCACAAAAAGAGTCGCAGTGTGCTCTGTCACTCGAAATTGTAAATGTGTTGCATTACATGCAATTGTTTCACATATTACTCACATCCATAAATAATTTGTGCATCCAATACCACGTTATTTACTTGATAGTCGCCTTTTAAATGGTAAGCATTAGTCTATGAGATTCTCCAATTTTGTAATTATAATATTTTTGGTCAAAGTAGTCGGCCATAACCGAAGACTCTCCAAGCGATTTTAATTCTGTGCAATTTCAATTCCAAACGTTCAGGTTCCTATTCCAATCTTCTGTTTGTACTCCATTTGTAACCTACTACTAACCTTCTACCACTCTACGTTTAAATTGTTCAAGAATCCAATGTCTTTAATGAACTGTTATTCTGTAGAACAAAATTCTGAATATTCCTAGTACCACATATTTTGGCTTCCAAATATTGTTGTCGATGAAATTGCACCAATTTTTAGCATTTAGTAATGTTAGTAACATATTTTCAATAAATAGAGATGCACCGTAGAATTCGAATTCTGGAGGGTTATCTTTTGTGATTCGAAATCGGTAGTCATTTCAAATACGAGTTATTGCGACTTTTCTTCTGGGTGATTCTCTTCTGAAGAGGGACAATGTCTAACATTCATTTTGAACACTAGATCCAGAATGTTTTAAGATATTATATTAGTTATGTTTGTTATGCAGTATTTCAATTCGCTAATGCATCTTAACTAAACTGCTTAATTTGAAATAATTTCATTTCTGCACGAAAAAATTTCTTCATTTCTATTTTTATATTGTACGATAAATAATCAAAAGAATACTTGTTAAGGAAGGAATTCTGGTAGCGGTTCTCCATGACCGATTGTACAGTTTCACAACTAGATAGTTTCTTTATCAGATGAAAGAACATGTTTAATTGAGACATTAGGTATTCCATCAGCTCCACGACATGGTATTCTACAAGAGTCATCTATTTTAAAATATATTTTGTAATGTATTTGGTACTACTAGTTAGTGAAAAATTGAGATGATATTACTCGATAGTTCGCAGATCCAATTCGCAGATATTTAGGCACAAAATGTGATGATATTTGAGCACAAAATGTGATGATTTTAAGCACAAAATAATTTTTTGCTAGTTTTATAAAATGCAATGTCTTCTCATGTACCTCGTCTGTGACAAAAATAATTCCCATTTTTAAATGCAAAATTATTAACTATCGAAACGTAAATTTGTTTTCCTGTAAATTTAATATTTTGATAAGGCTCAACAGGTATCATTTGCATAAATATGTTTACAAAGCGAATAATGGCAACATCCGTGTTGAACAAGTGGCATAGTACGTCTCACACATGCTATGAATGTACAATTATTTTTATTCCGGCTCGCCGAATGACGGTAAAATAATGTTAAATGCTATTATGAATTCAGCCACAATTAATCAAATGCGTATCAAGGTGCAACTTTTTGACCCAATTAGCGCGTACATCCGATTCTAGTCGGAATCTGCGTAGTCGTCTGCAAATTGTGGCGCCTTTGGGGCACGATTGTGGTAGTGGTTGCCATGGATGTGTGAAAATACATGGTGTTTGTATGGAAGGATGAGTGTGGCGAGAGTAAGAGTATAAGAGTGGTGTGGTGTGATCTGAGTGCTTGAGATATTCCAGGACAGAAGAAAGAGCGAATGAGAGAGATATATGCGAGAACGGCTGAGCGCGGGTATGGTGACGAAAAAACAAATGTGATCGGGAAGATGCTCAGTCGAGAGTTGGACAGACGCGTGACTTGAGTGTAGCAGAGTACGAGAGTTGAAACAGAGTGTGAGAGTTAAATATATGTATTTTGTAATTTCTATTAAATCTATCTCCAATTTAGTGTGTTTATTAGTCGATCCACTAACAACGATGTCATTGACACACGAAGTTTTTACAGTTGCGACGCGTTCGCGATGTTATCTATTAACTCGATTTTAAAGACAATGCTAAGAAAACAAACGATTATATATAACTATATATTCAACAATATTTATACAAGATACAAGAAATAGAAATTATTTTTGGAAATAGAGACACTTACGAAAAATAGAAATGCTTACGAGAAATAAAAATGCTTAGGAAAAATAGTAACCTTAGATTCCCGTTACTTTATAATTGACTTTATAGTGATTTTCCTGCCGATACGAGCCTGTTTTATATCATTTAGTCGGCGAGTTCTAATCAATCATTTCAAACTATAGTCCGTGACTTGATTTTCGATAACAGACTCGTGGGACAGCAGCGGGGAAAGAAAACTAGGTGTGTACGATACCATAACCGTGATAGCGCGTGACACACTAGGATTTCTTGTCGGCATGAAAAAACCGCTGTCCTTGGCTTAATTATAATTAAAAATAAATTTCTTTTGCGGACAAGAAGTCCGAATCGTCTTTTTTTCTAGAAAATTCTGGAAACATCTGAAAACAAATATATAACATATTTTTGTATCGTAAATGTATTGCAAAGAAACAAAAAATTGTGCGATCATAAATGCATTGGTGCAGAATGTCAAGGTTGCAATTTCGAAATCTAGGAACAATTTTTGAACAAATATTAGGGGGAATAATTTCGAAAGATAAGCGTCGGATGCCGACGTAACAATTATAAACGACACATGTAGATCGGATCCAGATATATGTTGCAGACATATTGCATACGTTCTATATACGTAATTTTAAATTATATTTTATTATTCTATCGTAATCAATTGGTAAACTAAATCGTTATGTGCCTATTTCGTTATCAGTATACAAATTAATTATTAAAATACAAATTTCTTTCTATTATAATTTATATGGAAAGTTTTCCAATATTACACTATCAGTTTTTAAATAAGAAGTTCATATTATTGAAACAAGAAATCAATCAAGAGAGATCGATAATGTTGTATAGTTTTAGTTACTTTTTTCACAAAAAGAAAACGTCACGTTGAAGAAATTATAATAAGCAGAAGTAACTGAATTTGAGAGAAGTCGCAAAGTTAGAAATTTATTAATTACCTTACAATTGCTTTGTAACGATTATATTTTATTTTACACCGCAATATTATAATTTATGTCATAATTAACAGATTAATCGAATGTCTAAAACACTGAAAGATTTTAATTAAGATTGTAAGTCCTCATGAGCTGCACATAAATTTACGCGGTAAGAGTTTCAATACTTTTGCGAGACAAATGTATTATTTTCGTATGCACATTTACACAAACGACAACGAGACAATTATATTGTCACTTCCCGTTTGTAACTGAATTGATGGTCAGCAAAAGCCGTCAAAAATATTTCATATTCTCTCTACGATCATTCGAGTCTTAAATTGTGATTATCCAATTTATTGAGTCTCGTTCATTCCTTATTTTCTAACTTAAATTGTCTCCTTCTATTAAATTGAAATTCTCAATTTCACAGTAACAAAAGGTTAATATGTACGACTGAAATAAGAGTAATTAAATTTAAGAATCATTAACAGTAAATAGACTAAATTTCAATTTCACTTGCCAACCTACTGATAAATAAAAATTTTATAATGTAATTTTAAGCACTTCGTATCTGCTTCATTCGGGAAAACGTGAGATTGATATGAAAATTTGTAGTGACGACCAAGAAAGCGGAGCATCTTAATTATAAAACTTTAATTTTAGACATTCATTAATTTCCGAAATATTAATAAAAAATTTTTATACAATAAATTGAATTCTAACGACGTTAATAGTTAAAGTTTCAGGTTTTGTTTAATTTGATACATTTTTAATAAGAAATGACGTAAATATTCAGGCTTTCAAGTTTTCATTTGTAATATCAAAACAATGTATGCATCACTATAATTATTATTGTTTTAAATAAATCCGGAAGGGGTTTGTTACTCTGTTGTCGTACCTCACAATATTTATTGAGAAAGATTTATGCCGAATATGTCTGACAAAATATAAATGTTGTTTTAAATGATAAGTACTAAACTTAAACTAACAAATAAATTAATTTAAATAAATTATAAAGTATCAAATTTAGTTAAATAATTAAATTATTAAGTATTTTAATTAATTAAATAAATTTAAATGTTTTAATTAATTAAAATAATTAAATTAATTAAAATACTTATATATTCTAAAATATTTTTCTCATAATGTTCATTCAAAATTGTAAACTTTGGAAACTTGATCGTCTTTTTAAGCAATATTTAGGTACAAGTAAGAAACATCATTGTAATATAATTTGATATGTAGCGGCCTATAGCGCCTCGAGTACGAGTCTCGAACATCGACTCGTACAAGCCGCAAGTGGCTGTGCGCCTAGCGTCGAAGTCTAGCGATATTCGACGTTAAGCAAGCAGAGTGCGGAACACTGCTAGGATGGGGTGACCGCCTAGCCTAGCGAGTAGTTATGAAAACAAGCGTCTGGGGTAAGGGGTCGCTGCCATCAGTCCCACTGATGATGAGTCTAGGCAGCGACTCTGAGACGAAACGCGCATAACCTTTCCTCACCTTACCCAAATCCTACATCCTTCCAGCATCATCAATCACATAAAACAAATGTAAATATAAATGTAAATAAATAAATAATAATATAACATACCTCATCGTGAAACCCTTCAGATATAAAACCATTATATGATACACAAACAACACAACATATTCAACTTTATAACAATATCACAAATATTTCAAAATATAAATAAATAGGAATTCTTTAATATATAAATATTAAATTAATGTAATTCTATAGTAATATAAATATAATATAATAGAGTATTATTATAATAGTTATATATTTATTTGTATATGTAATATATGTATATTATTTAATTATTATTTTATTATCATTTAATTAGGTCTTCTCAAGAGCCAAGCGAATCTTCCAAAAAACTCATAAAACTCAAACGACGAGGGAGAATCATCATTTTTGAAAAAGGATGTCGTGGGTACTTCAAAAATTTTGCAATCCTTTGCTCATCTGGTCTGCCAACCGTCCACCATTATTTTTCTCACACTCATCGCTAATTTATGTGGTTATTCCAAAGACGATTCTTATCCAAATTCTAATAGAGGTAAATACAAATGAAAATAACTCTGCTATAATACAGGTAAATACAGATAAAAATAAGACTAAATTGTTGTGCAGCCAACAAGTAATAAACGCTTCATTAAATAATTGTTGCCAAAATATGATGTGCGACTTATATGACAATGTAAGCAATTTCAATAACACAGAAGAATCATTTCCCTGGTGTCCAAGTTGGCTGGATTTTACATCTGCCGATTTTTTATTTCTAAAATTAAAAGTTTACAACAAAGAAGGATTTATGCAAAACTCATTTCATTACGAGAATGAAATTAGCGTGAAGAAAAAACTTGATATAAAATTAAATAAAAATTAAAAACATCTACATCACATTTGCATTGAATGAAGGAGATTGACACTTCTAAATGCTCACATGGTTCTAATTTCCTTTATAATTTTTTGATAACGGATTTATACATATTTTGCTAAATGACGCTTTAGTCTTATTTTTACTTGCAGAACACAATGGCACAGTTAGAATATCAAACCGGAATATTCTGTATATTTAAATTGAGAATTATGAGTTTATATTTTAAACTGAGAGTCATAATATTCTCATAATTTCCCAAAACATGTGTGATAAAATTTGTTTTATTGAAAAAGGCAAAGAATTAATAGTCCGAAATTTAGATCGACTGAGGAATGTTTATATCTAATAATAACACATGTCTTCATTACGCATTTACTGCTACTAAACTGCTATTACCGAATCTTATAATTTGCTACTGAATACTATATTCTTGCAACTTTCCTTTGCTGCAAACAATTCATTTAATGATTAAAGTAAATGAATGTCTTTCGTGAGCTATTGCAATATTAGGACTGTAACATAATATTATTGAATATTATTCGTTCATAAAGAAATTGCATTCTTAACATGATATTTCAGAATGTAGACTGATATATTTTAAAATAAAATATAAATTATAATATTATTGTTTATAAATATATTTTCTCTTTATAATTAATATTATAAATTATATCATATACAAAATGAATTTTCCAAAAAAGTACTACGATTTTATAGTCGTAAAAGCGGGATCAGCTTGATGTGATCTTGCAAACAGGTTAAACGAATTAAACATTGAAAGGCATTTGTAATTATTTATTTGTGCCATTACTAACTGCGGATATTTGTGCAGATTTAAATTTTTAATATTCACAACAGTTGAAGAAAATGAAAGTTAGATAAGTAATATCTATTGAAAATTATAATCTTACTGAGAATATTTATAGTAATTCGTATCAATAGAATTCGCTATTGTTACTTAATGATGTTTTATCATTTTAAAACGCTAAAAGAAACAAAATCCAAAAACGATTTGACAGTTTGGTACGTTTTAATTGCCATGAAGTTTCTCATTTCACTTTATAGACCTACAATTTATACTGACTACCGAAAAAAACGACATGTCAATTGCTTTTAATCTGCTCTTGATTTAAAACACATATATTTTCAGACTTTTTGATTTTGGTTACAGATTAGTAATGATTCCCGTACAAGAACAAAGATTAATTTCGCTAGAAATGGAGAGTTTCGTTAGGAACTGCAACTGCTCCTAAAAATTTCGAAAATTATACAATAAAATATACACATTTATAAAAATTTATAAAAATCTTTTGGAATTTCCTATCTTTATTTCTAGATATTATTATTGATGGCTGGTATAGAAGAACCAAAAGTAGTTAACATTCCGACCTTTGTCACTATATTATCAGGGAGCAATATCGGTAAGATGTATCGCAAACAATCGGAGCAACATTGTTGTCGATCAAGAGTGGGTGAAGGTTGTGCGATGATAAAGAAAGGTACTATATACATACGTATTTCGATACATTAACTTTCTACAGTTTCATACGAAAAATTGATGTTGTTGTTGTTGTTTTTTTATTTAACGTCGCATCGATATTTCGGTCATTAGCAACGTACGGATCGGTTGTTTTAAATTTTGTAGAAGAGATTGGTGTTCTTCAGAAATGCGATTGTGTTGTGGTCCTTACAAATGAGGGCTATTTCTGGTTTTATGTTGCAACTTTGTCTGACGTGTTCAAATTTTCTGCATTCGTATAAGAAATGTTTGGTTGTTAGGAGTTTGTTACACGGTGTGCAGTAAGGTTATTCTGATTTATCGAGGGAAACACTAGTATGGCTCGTCCTTACTCTAGTCATTACGATTCTTTCTCTTCTATTTTTGGTGCTGTCGGGAATCGGGTTGTGGAAGTCCTCTGATGGACTGAGTGAATTTGGTTTTTCTGTTAGATCCAAATTCTGTTCCAGTCTTCTTTTATTGTTATCTTAAGGTGGTCTATTAAGTCTCAATGGAGGATGCTAATGGATCGAAGGGAGCGGCTGGAGAGTTAGCAGCTTCTTTAGCAGCGGTGTCTGCTAGCTCGTTTCCAGTGATTCCTTGATGGGATGGGATCCAAATGAAGGTTATGTTTTTTAATGTAGCTGATAGAGCCTTTATTACACTCATAGAATCTGAGAAGATGGCTACGTTGGACTATTTATGCTGGCCACTTCTAATGCATGTAAAATAGCGTATGCTTCGCCAGTGAATATCGACGCACTTTTCGGAAGTTTTACTTTGATTGTTTGATTTTCTGTAATGACCGCAAAGCCTGTTCCTGATCATGTCTTCGATGCATCTACATATATTTTTAAATATGTCGTGTATTTGTCATTTAGTTCTAGAAATTTTGATACATATTCTAGTCTGCTTATTTGTTTTTTAAAATGGCCAACCAGATCAGTGTTGATTAAGAGGATCTTAGTTAGCCAGGAGGCTATTTTGTTGTAATTATAACATAATTGGTAACATTTATATTAAGGGAGATTGTAGCCACTTAGTGATTCTTGCATACATGGGGATTGGCAGGGGTCTTTTGGTGTATAGTTCTCTGTATCTATTTGCGAATACATGACTGTATGTGGGAACTTGAAGAACTTTTAGAGCGCATTTGATACTTAGGAATTTTTTTCTTTGCTCCAGTGACATTTCTTTGGTCTCATATAGGATTCTGCTTATCGAACATGTACGATGTGCACCTGAAGGCTGAGGTTTGTATAGCGTTTAGCAAGCGTTTTTAGGATATATGGTTGGGCAGATTCATATATTGTTAATACCTAATCAATTTTCGATTGGATTAGTGCTTTATAAGTTCTTATGAAGAGTTTCCTGGTCTGTTCCCCAGTTGCTATTGACAAGTATTTTTAGTATGTTAAACCTTTTAGTGCATGCTTCTTTTGTGTAATTGATGTGTGGTTTCCATGTTAATTTATCATCTAAAATGAGACCAAGTATCTTAACGTTGTTTACATATTTTATATCGGAGTTCCCTAGGTACAATTTTGCTGGCGTATGAAGGTTTCGTTTTCTGGTAAATAGAATGGCTTGAGTTTTTTGCGGTGAATATTTTAGTCCAGCTTCTTGGGCCCAATTCTGTAAGTGTTTGATAGCTATTTGGAGGTGTTGTATTATGGAGTTTAATTTTTTTTCGCTGCATGTGAGCGTTATGTCGTCGGCAAATAGGTGGGATTTAATAAGGGGTCTCAGATTATATTATTGATACCGATTAAAAGCGTGACGCTAAGGATTGCGCCTTAAGGTACTCCATTCTGGGTTTCCATTATATTAGGAAGCGTTCCATTAACTTTAATTTGGATGGTTCTACTTGCAAGGAAATTTTTTATGAAGGCTAACATGAGACTCTTTATGTTTAATTTGATTAGTGCGTTTATTATGCTGGATTTCGAGATCATATCGTAGGCTTTTTCTATATCGAGGCGATAGTACTTTCGTTTCTTTGATATGTGTCGCAGATGTTGGTTACTATGTTGGTCAGCGCATCTATGGTCGATCGGAATTGTCTGAATCCACATCGGTTTGGGATCAGATAGTTGTTAGATTCCAGGAACCATCTGAGTCTTTTATTAACTATTTTTTCTAAAAGTTTACACATGGTATTCGTCAAGGCTATCGGCCGATAACTATCTAGTTTGTGATTACTTTTATTGGCTTTAGGGATTGGAACAACTACTGCATTTCTCCATCTATTGGGAAAGACACCGTGTGTCCAGATACAGTTATAGTTTTTGAGGAGATAGTTTATTCCGGATTTAAGGAGCTGTTTCAGTAGCATGTTTGGGATGTTATACAGGCCCAGTGCAGAGCTTTTGGTAGCTAGCAGTGTGTTTTCGATTTCTTCTACGGTTATTATACTATTTAGTTTAGAGTCTGAGTTGTCATTGTCTAAGTCCTAAGAGTTTCTCGGCGATTTTTCGTGGTTTATTGTGGAGAAAGAAAATGGCGATTGGATACTGGTACTTGTGTCTGACATGAATTTACTTGCAAGGGCATTGGCAATGTCTATTGGTTTCGTTACTGTTACTTCTTCGTTAATTTCAAGAAAGGGTATATCTAAAGATATTCGCTTACCCTTAATTTAGTTGATTCTTTTCCATACTTTTTTTGTTGGTGTATGGTGAATTATAGATGATACGTACGTTTCTCAAGACTTTTTCGTACGTTTTTTTATAGTTCTGCGAAATTTTGTTCTTAATTTTTTAAATTCTATTAGGCTTTCGGTGGTCGGGTGTCTTTTTAGTTTGTTGAAGGCGTAGTGGTATTCTTTACTGGCAGTTTTGCAATTTTCGTTCCACCAAGGTACTGTTCTTCTCCTAATAATGTTAGACTTGCTATAGTCATGGTTATTGTCATGGCCTTTCTTGCCGCTGTATTTATAATTTTTTCCATTTCTATAACACCATTGTCGATGTTGTCGGAGTTAATTTTGAATTTAGCTCCTATTTTAAAGAGATATTTATTTATGATTGATTGGTATATTCCCCAGTTCATTTTATTAATGCTCTATTTTGATAGGTAATGGGTTTGGGAGGGAAGGTCGTTTTCACAGGTTAGAATGATAGGGGAATGATCACTGTCATATAGATCATTTTGCACTTCTCATTTCATATTTAAAGCTAAATTTGTGCTGCAGATAGGCAGATCAATTGCACTGAAAGATCCATTCCTTATATTGAAATGGTTTGGGGTTTTGGTGTTTAGGAGTATTAAGGCAGGATTAGTTAATAATTTTTTTATCCTTTTGCCTCTGCTATCGATTCTTGATGATCCCCAGAGAGAGTGATGACTGTTAGAATCTCCAATTAGAAATTGGTTCCGGGATTTGTTCAATAAGTTGTTCTGATTCTCGAAGATGTATCGAAGGTGTATAAGGGTGACTATCAGGATGCGTTACAAATATGGATTTTTTGGGAATGTTGATGGTAATTGCCACTGCTTCAATGTTTGTTGAGAGAGGAATTTCTGAGGTGATGTATTTATCAGACTCCTCCGTTTGCGTGGTTAGCTACCTCTCTGTTTTTTACAAAAGTGTTTTAGGAGCGGACTGTAGTTCTTAAAGTTCGTTTCTTGCAAGCATATTATAGCCGGATTGTATTCTTTAAGAATGATTTGGTAGTATAGTATTCATTTATATTGCATTGTAAAAGTTGTATCATCCTTAGTTTGTTTATGAGGTGTCGGAGACAATGTCTAATACTCAGTTATCTTTTTAGGTATCAAGAGAGAGAGGATCGAGTTTTTTACAGAATCTTCGTATTCTACATTTAATACTCCGTTCCTTTAAGAATGAATGGATTTTCTGCATCGCAAGAATGTGAATCTGTTTTCGGTATAATCTTTAAATATTTCTTCTTGGGGTGGTGTAGTCCTAGGGCGTTTTCTACGAAGATTTTCAGTTGTTCGTAATTGAGTGTGAAATTGGCTTGTGGATTTTCAATTATTTATTTGGCCGGTCTGAGCATTTCTTCTAATAATTCTTGGTTAAGGCAAGGAAATGGGGATCTTGATGTTATCTTTTTTTGTGTTGCTAACTTACTTCTTGGATGATACAAGAGCTGGGGATTTGAATTCGATGTTTTTTAGATTGACAAAATTCTCCGATGATGTAAAGAGAAATCTTTTCACCAGTTTGGACGCTCGTCTGCGGTGTAGCAGTTGGTAATTCGATAGGTAAATTTAGGTGCTCTGTCGGTAAATTTACGTGTTCTGTTTCCGTACGGTGATCGGAACTTATCGACGACTTATCTGTCGTCTGTGAGGTTGGGAGATTTGCTGGGTTTGTCGTAGTATTGGTGCTGGTGTTGTCTATGGTGTCGTGCGTTTCAGGGGGCAGTGTTTAGCTATATGTTCTTCCTCCTTACACATGAAGCTTTGAGTGTGCGAAGATAAGCTATTGTGTGTCGTTCTCACGTTACTAAGAAGGAGTCAGGAATTTTTGTGGCATCTTCAGGGTTAATATAAACTTGTCTCCTGAAACTTACGATGTGGCTTCAGTGATACCTATTTTAAGGTACGTTATTCTTGAGCACGTCGTAAAGTTGATTTTCTTAAATATATTGTCTATTACCGCATGTTCCGGATATTATAGGCGGGACATTGGAGAGGATGATTTGGCTGGTTATATTTGGAAACTAAGAGGGAAACAGTTTCTTTTTTGTCTAAATACATACAGATTCTGCCACTTAAGATTCTCGACATGAATCGGGGCCTGTCAATTTGGCTATTTCTTTGACGTAGTCTTTGTTAGTTGCTCCATCTATTGATTGTAATATAATGGCTTGATTTTTTGTAACAATGTATTCTTGTTTAGCTACGTTAGCATAAGACTTGATTTGCGAGGCGTTGACATTAATGGTTGGGTTTTCTGCTGTACATTCGTTGAAGGAGGTGCCCGCGGGGGCTGTTTTGTTTTCTTGGTAGATATTGTCGGAATCCATTTTAAGAATCTTTTCGTGGTTCAGATTACGACGTGACGGCCACAGCCGGATAAGACCCCACTATGTTATGACACACGCTGATTAATCCGTCCGAACTCGCTAACGGTTAAACCGCCACTGACGAAAAATTGAATTGTTGTCATTAATTAAGGGATAGTTTAAAATTCTTATTTGTTTATATGTTATTAACATAGTGTTTGTACGTTATTAATATAGATGTGTGTAATAACAATAACTGAACATACAACATAGAAGTGTTCATATATGTGTTACAACATATCTCAAAATATCATTAATATCATAAATAGAAGACTATTATAGTTATCCGTGAAATTCACAATAAATCTAGAACCAATGGAAATAGTTCTAGTGTTAGAGTTGGTAACGAGTTTTTAAAAATTTATTGTTATACTTACAGGTGATGGGTGGTTCCAGTATTATCAATTTCATGTTGTACGCTCGTGTGACCTGAAAGACGAATGGGCAAAAGAAGGAAATCATAGCTGCAACTATGAAAAATTTCTACCATATTTTCTGAAATCAGAAAATAACAGGGATCCAGAGGTACTAAATTTAATTCTATATCACCAAATTTAAAATCTATATCACCAACCAAAAGCCATCCAAGTAAAACCTTCGTTTTCTTCAGATAATGAAAGAGAATCCACACTGCCACAACCCAAGTGGTTACCTATCCATATACCGACGTCATCAGCGAGATATTGCTGAACGTGTGGCACGAATTTTGGTTACAGTCTGGTAGATGTTAACGCAAAGAACCGGTTTGATGTGATGAAATGATTTCTGCTAATGGAACTCATAAAAGCACAAACAGAATTTTCGCAGTAATCATCAGAGACACATGCAAGAATCTAACCATAAAAACTGAAACATGTGTCATGAAATTAATCATAGAATATAAAACCAAACGTGTAACAGGCGTCGAATATGCTTCAAGAAACAATAAAACTAAATTAAATAGAGTTGTTGCTAAAAAAAAAAAGAAAAGAAATGAGAATTTTCTCGGCTAGTGCCATTCATTCACCAAAAATCATGCTTTCTGGAATCGAACCAAGAGAAGAATTAGAGAAATATGGGATTAATGTAATTTATCAGTTGTAAAAAATTTTCTGTGAATCTTCAGGAATCAGCCATGTAGAAATGGGTCTAGTTACTACACTGAATTTTACTTCCATGACTGAATGCATCTTCATAAACAAAGAAGATATTTGCTTTTATGAGAAGATAGGGAACCTTTACCTGCAATTAGTGTCTCTGTTCATAGAAATATATGTATAATGTATATGAAATATATTAAAAAATAAAAAAGTTCATTCTACTATATCTTTCTCATATATCATATACTTCATATGTCGCAAACTAATGAGCGTTGCTCCATGTCTCATTTGCAAAAATGTATCACTTATGGCCCGCTATTAGAATCTAAAAGTAAATTCTGTTTGTGAAGAAAATTGATTGTACAAAAAATTCACATTGATGAAGAACTATAAAACAAATACAAAATATCCTTGGACTTTATCCTATCCGAGAAACTGTGAGATCCGATCAAGGAATAAGAATGCTGAAGTCTATAAATGACACTCGGAATTAAAGACGGTAGTCAATTCACAGACGGAGCTTCGAATAAGATACTTCGGTAGTACTACTCAGTAGTTAGAGCAGGCTTATCCTTCTCATTCACAGTGATCATATACATGGGTGTGCTTATCAACGAACCAAACAAAGCCCCTAAGCTTAGAGAAGGAAACACACCTTGAGACATCGTTACATCGACAAACAATAATGCCGCAGCAGTAAATCTGGACTACATACCCGCAAACAAGGCAACCTCATGACGACAGTAATGAGAAAAGTCAAAGCAGAACACGCTATAGTTATCATCACATGAAAAAGGGCCACATCCCTCTCAGATTTATCTCTTATTAGAAATATATAAGATATGGAACACATAAGCTCAGCCATCTCTACCAAAAACAGGTACAGTATCTTCTCTGCTTGTTTGATTAACGACCAAGATAACGATAAACGAAACACGGCAACTCCAACGAACAACGCATGCCCCACTGCAAAACCCCAAACAATTCCATCCATCATGACACCCAAAAAGACCTAGCCATCCAAATACCCTCCCACCTATATTCATGACAATGCAAAAGCACGCTAAGCTTATCGATGTCTTAAACGAGAAGTGAAACAATACATTCCGAGCAAAATACTTTCGGCAAACTCAAAATCATGTTCACGAACATTATTTATTTTCCGAATTTAAAACAATCTGCCTCAAAGAGAACATAAAATATCATCTACACAATTAACACTGAAAAATCACTGACAGTAATTTTAAACGGGTTATTTATTTATTCGGTTATATCCGAAACGGGTCTTCCCGAACTCAGAATCTGCAACAGTTTCAAATCTCAAGGTTCAAATCCCGTGCACTGCATTTGATCGAAATTTTTACTCACAACAAATATCCGATTTATCGCGTCATCTCCGTCTTCCAGTACCATCCTAATTCAAGTTAATCACGTGCGGGACGTGGGAAATCCGAAAATATGTATTACTGGGAAATATGTATTTGATTTTTATAAACCAACCATACAGTGCTTTGGCTGCCAAGCTCACGATCATATCTCATCTTGTAACAAGAAAGCAGTTTGCGTCAAATGCACTGAACTGCACGATACAAGATCTTGTAACAAAACCAGAAACTTCCCTAGCATGTGCCAACTGCAAAGGCACTATTCAGAGTGCCCAGCTCTGCTAACAGCTAGCTATTTGCTTGGCAAAACAGACAGCTAGCAACGTGAAACGCTCGCAGCAATTCCCATCCTCATCTCTTCCAACACAAAACATCCCCCACCTCACTCCCAATAGAATCCCTACTTTTCCCAGACAAGCCACAGATAAAACAAGGAAGAGCGGTATTACCTCAACCACCTTTATAGTCTCAACTCACTGAATTTCCAATCAACTCAAATCGAATTTAATTCAGCAAACCTGGATCAGTTCCTGAAAATCGTAGCGCTCATCTAAAACCACTATATGAGCTGCACCAACTGCAACCGTGAAAGAGTCAGAGCTATTATCTTAATAATGAGAGAACTCGACAATGGCCAACCATAGAAACTACATCAACTTCATTTTATGGAACGCTACAAGCATTAAGAGCAAGATGGATGAACTTCACAAATTCCTAACTGACCATAACACAGATAACGCAAATATCACTGAATGCTGGCTCATCCGAAAGAAATCAAAGCTCCAAATATACAGTCAAGCTGGACAATCAACAAAAACAAGCCAAGAGGTAATATAATAGCTGTAAACAAGGTCATCCCAACAGAAGATACACCACAGTCAGTGACCCATAACATACAAATACTAGCAATCAAGACTAAGACGGTTCTCAGTCTAACTATTGGGGCGGCATACGACCTTCCCCTTCCCCCAAATTAAATCACTCCTGCTGAACTGAACGCTATCATACTGCCTCCTGGATTTGGTCACTACATCCTTAGCGGCGACTTCACGCGAAGCATCGCCTATGGAACAACACAAAAAGAAACACAAACGCATCCAACCTCAAGAACCACGCGAAACTCCACAACTATCGAAACATTCACAGTTTCACACTCAAGAGACCCTTTTCTACATAACTGCAGTACCATGGACGAGCTATCGTCAAATCACATATCGGTAGCTCTTTCGTTCATAATTCGAAACAATACGAAACGTCAGAACCTATCAGCACAGGCTGAAACGCTTTCGCAAAGAACTTCAGCAGACTCAAAATAAATAAAATATAAGTAAAATAAATAAAAAATTAATGAAATAAATAAATAAAATACTGACGTAGATAACGAAATCAACAATCTCGACCAACAAATACAAAAATCTAACCGCGAAGCGAGACACGAAATCAGAATCAACCTTCTCTCGCAAACAGCATTTGATTCGGTGTGGTACGATGGATTAATAGTCAAACCAAAACTATACCAAATTAAAACACCACACATCATAATAAAACTAATCAAAAACTATGTAACAAACAGAGAATTCATAGTAATAGTAATAAAATACACCAAAGTAATAAAAAACTGGAGTCCCGCAAGGCTTCATACTAGAGCCTATACTATTCACAATATAAATGATACCAAAATCAAAAAACACACATGTAGCCATATATGTAGACGACACCGTGATATACGAATCATCGTGGTAATTTGACAAATCCACTGAATACCTACAAAAGCACCTAGATGAAATAAATAAGCACATGCAAAAATGGAAACTGAAAATCAATTCGGAAGAAGCCATAACAAATAAACACAATCATGGTGAAAGCCATTTGCCAATCACAGCAAAATATCTAGGAATAAATTTAGACAACAAAATGACTTGCACAAGCAATCACAGAAAGCGCAAACCTTATCCCGTACTAAGATTGTATCTATTCATAATGAACAGCAACAAACTAAAAACAAATATAAAACTTGCACTCTACAAGACATATATAAGATCCATAATCACTTACGGACATCAAGTCTGGACTGCTACAGCTAAGTCACATATGAACAAAGTCCAAAAAATCCAGAATAAATTCCTGAGAATAATTCTAAATAAACCATATTACATGTCAACAGCAGAATTCTACGAAATAGCAAAAATGCATATCTACCAGAATCCACAACTACATTCTAGAATCTCTCTCCCGACCTAAATCGTGCAAATCCATTTGTGAAGAATACGGGTAAATATAACGTAGACGACATACCAGTGAAAATCAAAATCAAATTACCCAAGCACGCAGCAGCGCATAGGGAATACGAAAAAACACAAAAAAACATACATAGAAGATGCAGATTTTTTCTGTCAACCTCATTATGTAAACAACAAAACAAACGACAAAACAAGAATGAAAAATTAAACTACTTTTCGTTAACACAGGTGATAGGGCTTGATCCTCCTTGTTAACAACAGGAAACGAGAAAACATAAAAAAAAAGCGACAGTCAATAAAATAGTACCTGACAGTCAGCAAAATATTTAAACAGTAAGAAGTACAATAACTAGCAAATTACGATGCAACAAAGATGCGATCACCCTCACCGTGGATTCCCAAACTTTGTGAGAAGTGACATCGTGAAGTCAAAAAATGGTTGCAGCAACTTGTATCATTATTACAAAAGAAAATTATTTATTTATTTTTAAAGTAAATTATTTATTTCTATTTTATATATTTTCTATGATAGAGATTAACAGATTAACAGTAAAATTAACAATATAATAGAGATTAACAGTAAAATTAAATCGGATTAAAAATTCCAAACTTAAGCAATGTAAAATATAAATTCCTACTTCTAGATATGCAATCCAATGATAGTTAATTCTTGCTTTCGTGTTTGAGTGAATTTACAATTAGAGGCTAACTCTAAGAGAGAGAGAGAGAGAGAGAGAGAGAGTACAATTTTTCAAAAATAAATAATGCATGTTAATCATATTTTTATATATTTTATGTAATACGAGTCTAACTTAATATATCGACTATAACCGTTTTCAATTGTAGTTTTAACTAATTATACGTATTTAAATATTTTTACTATATATGAAAAATATATTAAAAGATAAAGAAACAAATGTATACTAATAAAATAAAAGAAATGAAAATATGTCACGAACTATAATATTTGCATCTACTCTATATTAAAAATATGTATAAAAATCTCTCATTATTCATTAAATAGATAAATTCGAGCTACTTGTTAATAATCTAAATTACCTAGTGTTTCAGGACAACGAAAAATCACCAATGAATTTAACACCACTGTTCATTTCTTTCCTTGAAAGAGAAAATAAAATCCTGTTACTTTTCCATTCTGCGAACAATTACAGATAAACTCGATCAATTTATACAAGAGAAAGATCTAGAAAGACTGTAAATTATGCAAATCCATTAAATACATTAAATTGGTCAAATGTAACTGCCTTCCTTGCAGGCCTGTTTTATAAACTTTGATTAGCGAATCATAACCAGTCAATTTAAAGTATGGACTGTTCCTAATAAGTAATACCTAGATGCCTTTAAGAATGATCGATATTAACCATTCTTAAAGGGTGCTAAAATAACAGATCTGCGAGGCATCTACCGGAGTACAACAAAAATTAATGACTGATCGGACGTGGTAGCAGTTAGAACTTCTTACAAACATAAAAAAACGGGCAAATGGTCACCTTTAATCATAGATATTCTGAATTTAGACAATAGATTCTTCATGTTGACAAAACATTTGTCTTTGATTTTGAAAATTTTATATATGTTGATCGTAATTGTTATAACCGTCTCACTATTCAACACCACAATTCTTTATACATTAAAGTCATCAAGGCTTTCTTCTTATTCTTCAGTATTCTTTTTGTTATGAGGAGAAAGCCATAAGCTACAGTCCGTATCTGACCATAACCCGTAACTTCATTCGCAAAAAAATGTTAAATTGTCAAGTTTACTTTATTTGCAATGTGCTTCAGTTAAAACTGGAACTTTCCTCTTTAACTAGAACTTTTTCCTACTTTCGAGAAAATGAATTTTTCAGTTATAAAAATGTATGGAATATAAGTTTTGATCAGTTTGATGAAGATAATACTCAAAAAATTATGGTTTTCTCAGAGCTATGAAATTTGAAATTTTAATAGCTTCATTATCATCTCCTGAAAACAATTGTTATCGCTATAGTGAGACTTCAAGAAATTGTGCGTTCAATTTTGCAACATCTGTAAAACTAACAACTGGCGACCGCCTTGTCAAAATTTATTTCATGATTATTCACATACGTGCGCAAAAATACCGGAATCAAGTACGCGTGTATCAAGATACCGAAATGTACACAGTGCATATCGTAAAAAGTATTTTACTTTCAATAATATAAAAGATATATATGTGTATATATATAAAATTATATAATTTATACAATTATACACTTGTACAATTCGACGTTTATTCAAAAGTATTGCAGCCCGACTAGTCCGAACTTGCATAGAATTCAATTGACTTCCGTCTTTACGTTCAAGTGTCATTTATAGTCTTCAGGTAGCTTGTTTCTTCTAGGGATTTTACAGGACCTGACAGATCCGAGAATTCTTTGTGTCTATTTTATGTTTCTCCTTTAATATAAATTTTATTGTACTTTTATTGTGCCAACTTTCTTAAAATACTCTATATTAAATTAAATATCTTTAATATATGTATATTTTTTATTATTATACAGCAATGCTATCGATTTCTAAATTAAGTTTCCAAGAAGTGTTTAAATATTCGCTGTTGAATAATAACATTATTACGTAAGGAATACGTAAGGAATATTTAAATGTCAATAATTTTCTTAAAATTGTTGATGTGTTATAGATATCGACATTTTGAATAATTTCTCCCTTCGCATACTACCGGTGATCGATTTCATTTTCCGAGACAAAAAACTATGAATAAGCGTATAATTATAGCTACATATGTTTCAATATTAATTACCTGCCACGTGTTTGCCGATACGTTACTTGCCAGATTAATTAACTGAAACTTAATTTCCTATCTTATCTAGCTTATGACATGCAAAGTGGTCCGCGTCCAAATTTTGAATAATTTCTGAGACAGGTTTCAGTAATTTTTTGCTTGCCACATCGTGTGATATAAACAGTGGTTTACCGATTTCCTCACAACAGTTCACACTCGAAAATTTATGAGCTTGGCTAAAATAGCGTATACAACTGCATAAGCGAAATTACATCAAACAAGTGTTATAACTCAATTAATAACAAACGTCATCAATATATTAAATTTATTTTAGTATCTTCAATCAGCGGTAAATTATTCGAAGAAAGTAAGAACTTTCTCTGCTTTTCTATTTATTTTCTATTCTGAAACATATCAATATAACAAACAGTCGAGAAATGCAGCTGTGGTTTTCGTAGAAGTCTATAGATTCGTAAGGTATGACAAAAATAAAAACAATGATGGCTAATATGGCAGTTACACTTCCAAGCATATCACAGTTGTATGAGAATTTTCAGTACAAATTCAATTTTAAGTACTGACAGATTTTTGAAAATATTTTGAAAATTAAACCCCACTGACTAACTGCAAAGGAAAAAGTTGTTCAAAATACCGATATCTATAATATGTGTAAAAACCTTTGGAAAGAAATTTATATTAGTACAATTTCACCTATTTCTTCCTTTTACATTACTTCTATAAAACTTTCCTTTCCTTAAACTAAATATGTATTGTTATCTGTCACTTTTATTATCAGATCATTGTTTATTATTATGACTATACGATATTCATATCGGAAAAGTAATGTTTGTAATACACAGATTTTACTTTACTCATATCATATAGAAATTATAGAAACCATAAGAAACCATTTCATTTAAATCTCGACTGAACTCGATATAGTACATACAAATATCTTGTGTATTGTAGGAGCACATTCGTGCCGTGGAACTAAATATCATTACATTACTATTATTTAAGTAATTTTTAATACAAAAATTAATTATTAATATACACATTTTTTAATATTATAATTAATTAATTTTATTAGGAACTTGAGAAGACTAAAAATTGCAAGTGTCCAAAGGCAATACTGGAAACATGACACGTTCCTTTATGCATAAATATGTCTGGTTGTATAGAATGAAAAGTACGACACTATTAAGTAGGAGAGTCTATTTGATTCAGAGCTTAGGTATTCTAGGTGTGGAGACTTTAATTTGTTTTGATACTATTATTCGTTAAAATTATGGATCCTCAAAAGAATTATTCAAACTTGGAAGGACATGTATGGGCCTCCCCTATTCCATTCTTAATATTCTTGATTTCTTGAAAATAATTGAAATCACTTATGTTATTTGCAAATTTGGTTGTTAAAGCATTGTTTATCTCATATGTGTCGATTTGTATCTGGCAGATAACGTTCAACGAATATGTAATAAAAGTTGGAAGTATACATAATAAAAAAATAAGTATGTCAGAAAATATGTAATTAAAGATAATACAGTTCACTTATAAATTTTAATGTGACGTTCACCAGTCCTTTAAAAGTCATTGCAAAGGCAAACAGGTAAGGGCATTGCATGTGTCCCTTGATATATTTTTCTAAAATCTTTTTTTATACTCCTCATGTTTTCTGAAATATTTGAACATTTCCAGTTAAATTGGAAATAGCGTATACACATATATAATACTTAATGCATAATTGTTCTCAACAGTCAAGTAAATCATCAAGAAGACCAAAAATTCCAGACGACTAAGAGTCATAATCTAAGACTAAAAAGATGTCGTGGGTATCTCCAAATCTAGCAAGCCAATGCACATCCAATTCCATGCTATCAGCCTGTCAACCATTCACACTTATGCTTCTCACACTCGTTGCTAACCTCTTCGGTCATTCTAGAGACTCGTATCCAAATAAGGATATAGGTAGATACAGACAAAAATAATCCAATTATATTAGAAGCAAATACAAGTAAAATTAAGACTGAATAAGACTTTGAATAAGACTGAAATATTTTAGAATATTCTGAATTTTCCAAAAAGTATACGAAAAGGTTTGCTTCACTGAAAAATGCAAAATTTTGGTAGCTCAAAATTTCAAGCAATTGTATAATTATATTTCATTTAGCCATAATATGTGTTTATATTAAACACGTACTTTTACTAAACTATCACTGAATTATTACTTTTACTGAAATATGTTATTTTGTTCATTATAATTTGTAAATATAAACGTTATATAGAAGTCATTATGCATAACATGATATTGTAGAATTTAAGCCAAAAATTTTTGTGTGCAGAAATTTATCAAAAATTAACGATGTGACTCAACACATTATATACTTATTTGCATATGATTAATTATTTAAAATCATTAGAATATGCAGGGTGGGAGTTAGAAATTATATAACAGCGAACTTCAGTGAAAAATATTTAAATACATTATGCGTAATTTTATATATAATAATGTAAAGATGATATATTTTATAATAATTATCTTTAAATTTTAATTTTATAATAAAAGTACATAAATAATTTCTTATTTTATAATGAAATAATTAAATTTATATTTAATATCATTATTAATTACATATATGTCCTACATTTTATGACTAAAATCATATTTTATATAAAGCGAATTTGCCAGAAGAAGAGTATGATTTTATTATTGTAGGAGCTAAATGTGTCATTGCAAATAGATTAAACGAAGTCAAACATTGAAAGGTATACATACAATTAAATATTTGTGTTATCACTGACGTCAGCAAATATCCATGCTGACTTGTGTTTTTGAAATCACTATAATAACTAAAGAAAATGAATGCTAGATACGAATATCTACCAATAGCTGTTGTTACTCAATGATATTCTGTTCTTTTCAACGTTAAATAATCCAATTGAATTTATAATATGATTCGTTCCATGAAATTAATCGTCATTTCACTATTAAGTAACAATCTACTGAAATAAATTATTGACCAATTTCTGTTTTCCTGATCTCAATTTCCAACGCTTACTCAGGTTTTTAGATTTCATTGAAATTTTCGCTAAAAATTTACTAAGAAATACATGATTCTTATTTAGGAATAAGAATTAGTTTTGCTTTCTAAAATAGTGAATTTTGTTCCATCTACAATCAAAAATTTTCAGACAATAAGTCAATTTGAACGCTAACAATTTGTGATGATGTATAATATTAAATACTTTAAATACTTTGAATACTTTGAATTACATGTTTAAATATTATTATTGGAAGCTGGTATAGAACTAGAGGTAGCCAATATTCCGGCTATCGCCGCTATATTATCAGGAAGCAATATCAATTGAATGTATCGCATGCAACCGGAGCAGTATTTTTGTCGATCCAGAATGAATGGAAGTTGTCCGTTGCCGAGAGGTAAAGTACGTAGACACATGTTTTGATATTTTAACATTCTATAACTTCATACGAGAAGCTGACTTGTCAAGAATAAAAAGAAAGTTTAAATTTCCCAGTTATTTGTATACAATTAGCATAACATGGGTGATTATAATGACAAATGTACTGGAATATAAAATATAGAAAAGTTTATATAATATAATATATAAAAGTATATATGGATTATAATATATCGAAATATCATATTTTATATATATATGTATATATGTATATATTATATACAATATAATAAATATCTCGAAACATCATGAATATGATAGAACGTGACTATTATAGTCATATTCGTGAAATTTGCAACCAATCTGAAGTAGTTCTAGTATTTAAAAAAATGGAAGTTCTAGTAAAGTCTATTAGAGTCTATTAAATACTTATTATCATACTTACAGGTAATGGGTGGTTCCAGTATTATCAATTACATAATATATTTGATTACCATTCGTGGTAATCAGAAAGATTATGATGAATGGACAGATGCAGGAAGTCGTGGCTGAAGCTATAAAGAAATTCTACCATATTTTCCGAAATCAGAAAATAATAGGAACTTACAGGTAACAAATTTAATAAGAATTTATATTATCATTTACAATAATATTAAACTATATATAATGTGTATTTATTATTATTATTATTATTATTCTAATTATAATCAAAATGAATTTTGTTCTCTAAACAAGGTAAGAATCTGTAAATATAATTGTTCGAAAATTGTTTCAAATTCAATGTGTGTGTTCTGTTTCGAGTAGCAGTTTAGTGTAATTAGCTTGTTTTAGGTAAATTGAATATTGATGAATTTTTTTATATAAAATTGCGTGATATTTGTTTTATAGCATATAATTGTTTTATATTTATATATTTTCAACTGATGTAGCAAATCTTGCTCTATGAAAAGATATTGACGTATTTATGGTGAAAAATTAGGAGGTATTCTTACTTCAATTTTTTGAAGTCTTGCTATATATACACAATACATAAATATCATTATTATATCATTATTATACTGTTCTAGCGCTGATCAATTTAAATTTTCGATAATTACAATGAATTTAAGTTAATTTTTACCACTCTAATTTTAATAGATTTATTTACAGTTCTCTGATTCATTATAGATATTTTGCATCTACTATAAATACATCAAAAATACGTGTAAAATGTAACGCATAGTTTTGTTCTAAATATTATCTATTAGAAAAACAAATGATAATTCGTTAGTGGTGATCAATTCATAACACACTAAATTTATATTAAATCAAACAGAAACTACACCAAACAAACTAGACAAAGTTAAAATTCATCTAAAGTTATTAACTATTCTCATTTTTTCCAGATAGTGAAGGACAATCATAATTAAAATGGTTACTAATCGGTACAATAATTTCCGTATACCGACATCAACATCGAGATTCTGTTGAACGCATGGCAAGAACTTGGGTACATATATGTAGATGTAAACGCAACAACCAACTCGGTGTCATGAAGTTACAGACAACCTCCGCTAATGGAACACATGAAAGCACAAATAATGCTTTTATACGACTCATCAGACGCAAACGCAAGAATCCAACAATCAAGCCTGAATCATACGTTACGAAATTACTTGTAAACCACAAAACAAAACGTATAATAGGCGTCGAATATGCTTCAACAAACAACTGAATTTTAGCTAAAAAGGAAGTGATTCTCTCAATTGGATCGATTATTCCACCAAAAATTCTTATGCTCTCAATTGGACCAAGAGAAGAATTAGAGAACTACGGTATTCAAGTAATTAATAATTTATCAGTTGGAAGGAACCTTCAAGATTATGTAGGAACGTATGGTCTAATAATTGCATTGAATTTTAGTTCCACGAGTAAAAATATTTCCACGAGGAAAGAGATATTTGGTCTTGTCAGAAAACACATAGGGGACCTTTATCTACAATTTACATTTACTGTCTCTGCTTTCTTACAAACAATGTTCCAGTATGAAAGTGGCGTGCCTGATATTTAAGTTTTTTCTCTTGCAACTAATCAAAAGGATTTTATAATAATAATCCAGTCGAATTTTTTGATGGACCTATCAATTCATTATCTTATTACGATACTAGATCTATTATTCCATTTGTATTGTCACCTAAAAGCAAAGTACATATTGTTCAATGAGAATGATTCTTTGTGGACACCACCTTTAATTTATTCTGGTTATTTCACTAATAATAGTTGATTTGAACGTATTGATGAACGTGTGAGAGCAGCTTTAAAATTGTTTGATACAGAATCGTTTAAGAAGAATGATTTTGATGGATAAGCCTTTGCCTGCTTGTAGACAATTTGAGTTTGGTATTAGGGATTATTGGAAATATGTGGTGATGAAATATACTACGTTTTTCTCCCATGTGGTTGGAACTTGCAAGATGGGACCAAAGTCGGATCCTGAGGCTGTGGTGAATGAGAGGTTGAAGGTTTATGGGATCGACGGTTTGAGAGTTGTAGATGCTGCAATTATGTCAAAGATTGTTAGAGGTAATATGAATGCGCCTACTATTATGATCGCGGAGAAAGCTTGTGATATGATTAAAAAGGAATGATTGTCTGGCAGGATTGAGTTATATGATGTGGAGTAGATTAAATAAAGGTTAATTGTGATATCAATTGTCTCTATATATGCACTGTAATACTAAAATAAATATTAAAGTAATAAATAATGTTTTATTGTGATATCAAAATGTATATGTACACAATATAATAAAGAAATTGCATAGTTTAATGTTCAAATAAATTACAATTTATTAGCTCTATTATGGAAAAAAGTTGTTAGTATTAAAAAAAATGTTATCATTAAAGGAGGTATTTCTTTTAACGAAGTTAAATTACAATATTATTATTATGTAGTTGTAATTATGTTGTAACTATATATATTTATACAATGCCATAGATATTTATTAAAATTCGCACCCTTACGGACAAATGAATAAAATTGTAACAGAGAGTTTTTATCAGAGGAATAGAATTATAATAAGCGCTCAAATTGTTTTATGTACTTTCTCATATTTCATGAAGTTTTATACTAGCTAGTACACATGTAAACGTTCACAAGTTTTCTTATTATGCAGTTGATGTCCATTTAAATAAAGCTATCTATCTTTTCAAATTGTAATGATGCAAGAAATGTTTTTCGCCCAACATGAATGATATCAGAGGCCCAATAACTTGTTAACATTGATATCTAAAAATTTAAGATTTCCTTTTATAAATCTCTTCCGTGAAGATCTTGATGTAAAGATAAATGATGCGGGTAAAATTTTTCTTCCTTTCATATCCGTATTATGTTAGTTTTAAAAATGCCATTCTCACACTCAAATTGCCTTAGATTATGTGGATTTTCATTAACTTTAGTCAAATGTTTCCTTTATTTCTTTCGTCATTAACAATATTTGTTCTCATACATTTTTTAACGATACTCCTAGCTTGACAAAAATTTTTGACTACCTATGCACATGTTTCGTGATTGACAATTACAATTACGAAATGTATCTTTGTACACTCAAACTGCTTCTCCCAAACTCTGATCACTTTTACTATAAATGAATATCACATTGATCTCTTTCTGCATTGAGTGTTCCATCAAAACATTTTGATCAGTCCTGAAGGGTGTTGATAACTGTTTGATGATCGTTTATTGAACGTACATTTTTCCCACTTCATGTGATGATAATATCGTCTACAAATAATTGGTAGATTGAGATAGAAAATAACGTCGTTTATTCCAATTGGAAATAGGATGGTACTCATTACTGATCCTTGTGGGACTCCGTTTTTGGTTATTACGGGATATGAAAGAATTCCATTTATTCTGACTTGAACTTATTTGGTAGAATCTATTTGATGGGAAGTTAATTACAAAGCATGTTACCATTTACTTTTAACTCGAGGAGAGAACTCACGATTTTAAATTTCCAGAGTGTGTCGAAAATCTTTTCAATGTCGAGATATGCAGCGGCTAAGTATTCTCCATTGAGGAAGGTATTATAAATATTAGATTCCATATTTGTAGGACATCAATGGTGAAACGATGGCGTCGGAAACCGTATTGGTTTGGATTTAAAAGTTTCAAAATTTAAAAGTATTTTTAGGTACCTTAAGATACCTAAGGTACCTTAATTCAAGGTACCACCGAAGCCTGTGGTTTAGAATTTTTTCAATTAATTTGCACATGGTATTTGTTAACGCAGTAGGCGATAACTATTTGGGTTTTGTTTGTTTGTGTTTTTGTTTGGCTTAGGGATTGGAATTACTATCGCTTTTCGCCAATTGTCAAGGAAGACTTCGTGAATCCAGATACAATTGAAGATCTTCAACAGCAAATTTATTCTGGCATTTGAAAGCACTTTTAATAGCGAGTTTGAGATATTATCTGGTCCGAGGACTGAGTTGAGCTGATGCAAGGATCGAATATATTTCCTTAATCAATGGTGGTGAGTTTAGCAGTGGGTTGCTATCGTCGTCGGTCTGATCTTGAAGTATATATGTCATAGTTTATGGGTTATCATAAGTTGTTATTTTTGTTGTTGGAATATTCTTTGTACTTCTCGGCTAAAATGTTAGCGATGAGCTTAAGTTACAAGCGTATTGTAATTCCTTTTCATTTTCTTTGATTCTCTTTTGCAAGATGTATACGAATATATTCCGTAGATATGTTTATACTTTTTAATTAAATTTTCATGACATATTAATGATTTATATTAAATAAATAAAGCTTTATTATTATTATTACGATATTGATAGAAAATAGTTTATAGAAAATTTCCAAATAATATTTTAATCATCATAATTTTTTATAATTAATTATAGAATTCACGTCATTTGTTATAACTAATGCACTGCATAATTATAATGATTGTTAAAAATTTAACATAAATTAGAATATGTAATATAAGGAATATGTAGATGAGGAAATATAATAATTTTAATATTTTCACATTAATAATAATTTGAAATGATTGAAAATTTTGTTAGTTAAAAATTTATACATAAAACTAAGTATTTAGGATTTAAAAATTTCAATTTATGTATTGAAAAAAGTTATGCTAAATCCGTAAAACATGGATAGACCTCTTTCTGCTATAGAGCATGATTTCGATTACTTCGTCTGTGGCTATTGGCTTCACAATTATATATTAAAAGTTTGATAACACTGTAATGGGTCCCAAAATTCATGTTGCTGGTTTATCTACTAATCTCCCAGCTCACCGTTGTTTAAACGTAGAATGGGCTAAGAAATCAGTGATCTTTTAGTATGTCGGTATTTCAGGTCAGGGATCACGAAGATCAATAAGATGCAATGTCTATATTATCGTCTGTGTCACTAGTTTTTTAGCGCACTCCACATTTAAACAACAGTAAATTGGGGAATTACATCAAGTCGGTCAAGTAGTGAATGCACTATGCAAAATATGATTTTTGAAACACATTACATTGTTGTCAAAGTTTCAACACTGAGATATGAAGCTAGTAACTAACCGAATTCATTTTACTTTATATCAGAAAGGGTGCTATCCATGTTTAAGAATTTATTACGATTTTTATTAAATATAGTAATTTTAAATATATAAATAATAAGTAATAAGGTTTAAATATATAAATAATTAGATAATAAATTAAAAATTTTAAATTATTAATACATGTTTTATGTATAAATGATGTATATTTTGTTAACTATTCTTAAAAACAATTTTTAACTAACTAAATTTCCAACTATTTTAAATTATTATTAATATTAAAATATTAAAATTATTATATAATATATAATATATATATATATATATATATAATTGTTAGTGAATCGAATAAAAAACACACTGATTATTAATAGATTTAATATTTATAAATTATGAAACATAATTTCTATCATGAAGATTTGTTGTAAAGAGAATTCAATAAATTATATTTATGAAAAGCGACGATATTTGCGTGACTTTGTCAATTTGTCTCTTCATATTCAATATGTGAATATAGAAAATTATTTCTGTTTTTTTCTAATTCAAATATGAAATAAACATTTCCTTGAAAATCAAAAATATGGTAAGTAAATATGGATTTTTGATATTTTTTAAACGATACATATTTAAATAAAAATTTTACCTTTAATTATTGTTTACTATTTATTATTTAAATAGAAAAAATATGTAAATAAAATAAAAATTTGTCCAAATGAGTCGAATACGCGTGATCGATACTTCGGATCGAATCGAATAATTTTGGTTGAGTGTGAGAGAACTCAAAGACGTACGAACAATCCTGTAACTCTTCTGTTGCGCTAGTTTAACAATTTCATCGAGTCGACGGACAGAACAGTAACAGAAATGTGGCGATCACGTAAGACTTTTAGGTTTTGGCAACTATTTTCATCAGAAAATCCGAAATTTGTCTGTATCCCTTTAACTCACTTTTCATTTAACATTTCACATTTCATTTATCAACGAAGTCAATTGGGTGAATGTGTAGACTGACTACTCTTCTATCAATTTCGATAATTTTGGAATGTGTTATAAAGGTCGACATGTAAGTATTTATAGAACGTTGAAATCGATGAGAGAGTGATTAATCTACAAGTTCACGGTCAATCAGAAGACAATTGGAGGAAAATACAAATGAGCAATGTTTCGAAATCATAAAATCTTATTATTACATGTCATTCATATTTTGCATCACTTTTATTAACTATTTATAAAAATAAATGATTTGGGTCGTTGCATTCAGTGAATTGATATGAATAAACAGCATTATACTATACGTCTTAATAAATAACATAATAACTATGAAAGAGAAAATATATGTTTTAAGATAAACATAAGAAAATAAATCCGACTTTGAAATTTCGAGACGGACGATTTGCAAAAAATAATTTACAGCACATAAAGTATCCCTTTATTCCAAGAAAATGTTTATAAAAACATTTTAGTATTTTTTATAAAATAGAGTTTACGATATAAAGACAATTACATTTCTAAATAAAAAAACGTGGTACCTAATTATGTTATTCATAAAAATATCATATTTCAATTAATTCTTTCTAATAAATTTAAATAATCTTGTATTTTTATTGATAATAAATATAAATAATCTTCTATTTCCAATAAATGTAATATGAATAATAAATTAATGATAATATTGAATAAATGTACTATTAATAATAAATGAAAATAATCTTTTAAATAAATATAAATAACTAGACATAAAATAAATTTTTTATTCCAATTTTCATTAATCATTGTTTTAAATGTTTATATTTCTTCATTGATGAAATCAGTCAAAGTCACGTTCAATTCAATAAATAATTCTTGAAGCAGATCTGTCCATATTTTCCATTTATGTCCATATTTCAATTTTCATCGTTAGTAGTGCTGCAGTGCAAAACTTGTTACAGGGTATGACACGAAACTGGAAAAGAAATTCTGAGAATCCCCAATCGTGGGCCTAAAAAATACATTCTATGCAAGATCAGTTCATGTACCTCGTCTGTGGTTTCTACTTCGAATCTATTTACTCTAATATTTCCAGGAAATTTGTTTGTCACAATTTTAACTTTTTCGTAGCAATATAAGTTAATGCAGTTAATACAGAATAAATTAACGCAGTTATTCTGTTTAACTATTACAGAACTACTTTCTACTTGCGAGAAAGTAAAAGTTTTTTTATTTACACAATAGAAATTTGAAACGGAAGTAAAGTTTTAGTCAGTGTTATCTGATTATTAAACAGCAAAATAAATTTATTAAGTTCGATAAATATGAGCAACTACGCTCAGTGACTTATTCGTTGAAAAAATCACATTATATTCTCGGTAAATTAATGCCGAAAAGCCTCGCTGAAATAGAATTTAAAAAGTTTATCTAAGAATGTTCTTAACGAGAAGTTAACATCGTAACGATTCGATAAAAGAAATAACACTGACAATACAAAAGTTTATAGTATGTAAAAGTCAATTACAAGATTATGTCTTTTCACTAGCACGTGCGATACTCTTGGCGTCAAGTATTTGTGACTATTTGTACGCGAGTATTGCTTCGCGACAGGGCTAATCTTTGGAGCATTGTAGTACTTCAATAGTGATGAAAATAATACTCATAAAATTTCAGTTATTTCGTAGCTATGTAATTCATAACTCTAATAGTTTCGTTCGGCTTCTGAAAACATTATCAATGTGAATTCTGACTAGCATGCATGTGAAATGCATAGTAAATGTGAGTCCAACATACGTATTGTTATTGGTTGTTCTTAGTTCTTATTATTAGCACTAGCCGAGCATTTCGTGTGCTGGTTTTCTTTGTTACCTCACGGATCAGAATTATAAAATTTGAATTTAATTTCGCACGCATAATTTAATTAATTTAATTATACACATTTAATTTTGTATTGGAATATTCTAGATAGATAATAATTTCAAATTATTTGTTAGTATGAAAAACTTTATGTAAGAAATATACGTCTATATTTCTACAATTTATATTTTATACAATTATACAATCCGGTATTTATAATGCTGCAGCTCATCCGACTCGTTCGATAGCTCAAATAGAATCCAATTGCATTCCACCTACACCCCAAACCGTCCTTCAGAATCCGCAACCAGCGTCCCTACTACTTCCAAGGATCGCACAAGTCTCAGAATGTCGGAGGGTTTTGCATATCCATCACGTGATCAGCTTACCCTGTGAACTCCACAGTACTATCGACATTTTTTGCATAACTTGCTTCTCCAAAACAGAATCGCGGGAACCGAGCGTAGTAGCAGAATATGTCAAACAAATGCACAAATTCATTTTCGCGATATTCATTATTACGCTTCAATACTAATACTTAGTCGGCGCCGTATCTATACGCTTCAGCACTTATCTTTTGTTTTTTACAAAATATAACTGTGATTGTACACAAAAACGATGCATATTACATGCCTTCACCTTCAACAAAATACATTGTAATGACATTGATAAGTCTTGATAAATGTCTCGGTAAGTGTTCTTTTTCCGTGAAAAGTCACTTTGATTTTTAGGTTAAACGAATGGAAATATTCAATGAAAAGACAAATTCGGATAAAAAATTTTGCTTCATAGCACAACTTAAAATTACCTAGTATCAGATACATAGTACAATCAAAATCAATCAAAAGTTTTCGCGAATTTTCGTAGTAAATTTATAAATTCTATGCTGTATGAATCAATTAATTTATAAGTGCAAGTGTTTTGAAATTGCTATATGGGGCATTTTACTTACAGCTACATTTCTAAGTGTTTCTAGGTATTATTTAAAACTTCAGTTTTTGTTTCCATATACTATTACAGCGCTGTCAACAGAAAATATGTCTTCAATCTTCCACCTGCTATGTAATAGAGAAACATATCAGATAAAAATAATTAAGAATGAATGAACGATGTATTTTAAAAGAGGCCTGAAGTCTTAAAAGAAGACTAAGTTTATTGTTATATTGTTGCTTTTCCTTATAAAATTATAATAGTTTCAATAATTAATGCGCAATTCCAAAAATTGCAATACAAGTTATATCCTAATTATCGATTAATATTATCAATGTAATATAAAAGAACTGTCTAAAAAGACAAAATATGGTACAAGTTATGTCATATGATATGTATATACATATGAATGTATGTACATGAATGCATGTCACTTGAACTTCAGTTCTTCAGACTTTATTTTTGTGGGTCTACCTAAAAAGTACAGTATATAATAATATGCATTTCTATTTTTTTGTAAAAACAACTATAAATTTTTTTTATAAAAGTAACTAAAAAGTTATTTTCATAAGAACAAAGGATATTAAAATAAAAAATTCGTTCTATCACCTAAACATTGTAAAACTGTACTTTTAATATTCTGAAATATGTATTTTCGATTATCACAAGAATTTTGTGATTTTTTTAAATTGTACATACATTTCCAATGGATGCATAAACATTTACTGTTTAGTAATAACATTGAATTACTATTGAATTACTGTCGTAAAGAAACTTGAAATACACGAAGAAGTTTTTAACGTCAATAATTTTTCTGAATGAAATTGTAGAAAAGTTATTTCCCTTCAGAAACTGTTTGGAAATGTTGTAGATATCAACATTTTGGACAACTTACCTTTGTTTAAAAGCGATGGAAATTGGCCTCAATTTCCGAGATATTCACATCAATTCAAAATCTACAATAAATAAGTCTCTAATACCTGCATATATACGTTTTAATGTTGATTAGCTACTTCAATGCGTCATCCGGAATTCAGCTCAAACTGAATTGTTATCTATAGATACGTACAAAGTATTATTATATACAAAGTGGTCCGCGTAATCTTGAGTAATTTCCAAAAGCAGGTCTCGGCAATTTTTCACCTACCGCGGTGAAGTTGAGGCTGCATGAGCTTACGTTCTGCCGGTTTCTCCACATTAGTTCACGTTCGGAAATTTGCGAACTAGGCTAAAACGGTGTAAAATTACTAGATACATGAAATTACAAGAAATATCTGTATTATAACAGAATTAACAATGAATGTATCCAATGAACTAGAATCTTTGTATATAATTTTGTCCTTTGTATATAATTTTGTCCTTTTTGTCCTAGCCGGCAATTATTGCACAAAATAGTTATTTTTCGTATAAATCCTTTAAAACATGTTATGCTCTATTCTAGAACGTACGAATTGCTGTCGCAAACAAACAGTATATACCATTGAAATGATCGTAAAAGTCACCTATCACTTATTTGGGTTCATAAGGTAGAGAGAGAGAGCAGTATCTGATGTATCGATTCTTCCGAATGTGTCACAAACGATTAACAGATAGAAATCAGTTTCCAGTATCGGTAGATTTTTGCGAATATTTTGGAAACTAGATTACTGGTAATATGCAAAGGGAAAAGTTGTATAAACTATTGGACATGTTTATTACATGTCCAAAAACTATCGAAGAAAAAGCAGATTTTTCACATTCTTTTGTTTCACTTTTTTTAAACACTCGATAGTTTCTAGACACATTACAGTCATGGCATACATTATATGTTAAATCTAATAATTAGTTTATCAGACTCTAATTTTTGTTTATCAGACATCATTTATTATTTCGATGTATGTATCGGACAAATAATATGTTTTCGTATCTATGTATTCGTATGTATGTAGGTATAAAAGAAGTGAAACAAATTAAGAATTGTGCCATTTAAACCATGCCGGGAATCGACATATGCACAAATATTGTGTATGCTGTTTGTTTGTGCTACTGAATGAAATTTGATTAGATTAATATTATTTAAGTAATTCTGTAAGAATTAATTATTAATATATATAATTCCCTATATTATAATTTATTAAAGAATGTGATAAATATTGAAAATTACAAGTGACTAGAAGCTACACATAGAAGCTATACATAGAAATACATATGTTGTAAGTCTATTCATTTGTTTATTTATTTCACAGTGATCGTATTAATGATCATATCGCAAGAAATCATCAGAAAGATTAGAATATCCGATTTTGTGCAAAATTATATAAAACATTTCATATTGATCATTGTGATGTCGTTCATTGCGACACTCTCAGAGGTAGCTAAAAATTCATAAACGTACGACAGAAGTAATTCACATTCATGAACCCTTCGTGCATTTAATACTATGTCCTTTACCTGATCGTGCGAATACTTCTAGACGGTAAACATTAGTATATGAGATTCTGTAATTTTGTAATTATAACATTTTTAGTCAGAGTAGTTCATAACTGAAAACTTTCCAAGCGATTTCAATTCTATGCAATTTTAATTCTAAACTTTCAGCTTCCTATTACGCCAATTTTCTTTTCGTACTTCATTTGTAATTGATTACTAAACTTTTGCCACTTTTACTACTTATAAATATTGTTATCACTGGTAAAAATTAACGATTTATATTATAATACATTATTCGTCGATACAGGTTCACGGTGCTGTCTAAACGTTAGCGAACTGCAGGACCCTTCCAGAGTTCATATCATTGCATCAGGGACTCAAGCACAGTGAAAGAAAAAGAGATTATGTTACAGAAATAGCGATAGCTATTATTGTTTTAACAGAAGTAGCGATAATCACTATTTTCTTTCCTCAATGAGAATTAAGACGTGATATAATAGTTAATAGTAATAATTATGAATAGAAACATTGACATAATACATCAAATGGATAGTTATATATTTAATACTGCAAAATGTCCAAGAATCCAGTGTCTATAATGAACTGTTATTCATGTCTGTAGAAAATTCTGAATGTACTTGAATGTTCTTGTTCCACATTGGCTTTCAAATATTCTTGTATATTGCACGGATTTTCAGCATTTATAAATTCTAATAACATGCGTTCAATAAATAGAGATGCGCTGCAGGATTAACATTCCGAAGGATTATCTTTCATATTTTGAAATCAGTTGTAATTTTAGGTACGAGTTATTGCGACTTGATCTTTTATGGATGACGTCTTATGTTGACTTTGAATATACTAGATTACGTTTAATGCAGTTTGCTCGGAATGCTTATTCACGAAATGTTTCAGGACTGAATTAAAAAATTTTTTAGGAACGTTTCGAAATCTTGGAGGTATGTATATCATATATGAGTGTTTTGTTGCATTATAATTAGTTAATGCATTCTTATCTACTCAAAATAGGATTTGAACAAATAGCGAATAATTTAATAATTTAAATTTAATAACTTAATAATTTAATAATTTAACTATTTTCTACCTTTATACTGAAACCGGTCAAAATTTGCGCGAAGAAATTTATTCATTTTTATTTTTGTATTGGCCTATACAGTAAATAATCAAGAGGATACTTCTTAGGTTCAAAATAGGAATTATGGTACCGATTCCCCAAATAGTAGTAAAAGTGTTTTGCGTCTAACATATGTCTGCTTATACTTTAAATAAGAAGTGCCAAAGAGGGAATATATCTGATTAAGGGATTAAACGTTCCATCAAAACTTAAATTTTTATATACTTGAACGTTACTAGGAATTCGTGAAAATTGAATTATTCCTCAACAGATTGGTGGATATTACATATTGGCCTCCCTCCATCCTCCTGTTCTTAATTTTTCTGAATTATTGAATGTAATTGAGATCACTGTAATTTGGCTTCTATAGCGTTAATTACGTCACTTATATATGTCGTTAGTATCTGCCAGTAAGGTGACGATTGACGAATATGTAACAAAAAAAGACGAGTTTGTGGCAGAAAAAATAATTATGTCAGTTGTAAGAATACGTAATTAAAGATGGTACGATCCATTTAAAAATTTTAATATGATCATTTCAAAGTCATTGCAAGAACAAACAAATAAGAACATTGCACAACACGTGTCTTTCGATGTCATATTTTCCTAAGATATTTTTTCATCTTTTATGTTTCAAATTTATTTGAGCGTTTCCAGTTAAATCGGTAAATAGTGCATACATATATATAATATTTAATTATGTATAATTGTTCTTAACAGTAAACTATTAAGAGGACCGAAAATTCCAGACGATCAAGAAAAGTCATAGTTTAAAATCAAAAGATGTCGTGGATATCTCCAAATGTAACAAGCCTCTGTCCACCTAATTCGACACTGTCAGCCTGTCAATCATCCACACTTATGTTTCTCACACTCGTCGCTAATTTATTCGGTCATTCTGAAGACTCGTATCCTAATGAGAGTATAGGTAAATACAGATGAAAATAATCCAATTATAATATAGACAAATACAGATAAAAATAAAACTATAATATTATATAGCCAAAAATTCGTAATGCATTCATTAAAAAGTTGTTACAAAAATATGAAAAATGACAAACACTGTCATTACAAATAATTTCATTAATAGATTTCTAGAGAAGGACTAATCCCTTAGTACCCTACTTATGAGAAAATATTCTTTATATTTAAAAGTAGAAGTTTACTGAGAAATGCAAAACAAATTGATTATTAGAATCAAACCTGCATGTGAAGAAATTCGACAAATTTGATATGAAGATTAGTAGTGTCGATAGCATATCTCTAGTACACTAGGTAATGTAACATTCGAATTGAAATATAAACTTATTTAATATTATTCGTTTATACAGAAATGTTATTCCTAATGTGATGATACGAGATATATCGTACCAAAAATTGGTACACAAACTAATCAGTTGATAAAGATATCAATCAGCTTACTTATTCTACAGTAATACATTTTATAATAATAATTATACATACATCTATTATTATTAACTGTAAATATATTTCAGTTTTCATGACACACAATTATATTTCATATGAAACGAATTTTTTAGAGCAAGATTACGACTACATTATCGTGGGAGCTGGATCAGCCGGATGTGTCCTTGCAAACAGGTTAAGCGAAGTAAAGCATTGGAAGGTACTTACAATTAAACATTTTGTTCATTTTTAACATTTGTCATTATTAACCTGCGAATATCTAGGATTTTGGAGATTTTTCAGAATACAAAATAGAGGAAAATGAAAATTACGCAGAGAATACCTATTAAAAATTATATACATATTGCAGATTTTGCGAATTCGTTTAGAATTGTATTGATTATTGTTATTTTGTTGTTTTCCAAGATATATATTCCAATAAGAAATTTTATTATATAACGCAATTTCTGATATGTATTAATTATCACGATGACACACTTTCCACTTTATATATATGAAGTAATGATCTATACAAGGAAATAACTGTCTATTCGCTTTTACTCTAATTTTATATTAGAGAACTTGAATCCGGGATTCAGACATTGTTGATATTTTCGCGCGTAGCTTCTGTACATTGAGATAACTGATTATTCCTGTTGAGGAATAAGAATAATTTTGTTGCAGATGAGGAGTTTACAAAATTTCTCGGATATTAGCACAACGCAAATACTAATAATTTGTGACAAAGTCTTCTAAAACTCCACATATATTTTCAGATATTATTATTAGAAGCTGGTATAGAAGAACCAGAGGTAGCTAATATTCCAGCTTTCGCTACTATATTATCAGGTAGCAACATCGATTGGACGTATCGCACGCAACCGGAGCAGCATTCTTGTCGATCCAGAAGAGATGGGGGTTGTGCGATGCCAAGGGGTAAAGTACGTATATACATATTATGATACTATAACTTTCTCCAAGGAACTATAGATTATTTGTTTGTGGCAATATAGAGGTATATGAATATATTTGAACATAGAAGCCTTTTTATATATGTGTTTTCATAATATTTCAAGATGTCATTAATCTTATTGATACAACGCGACTCTTATAGATATATCGTTGAAATTTGTAACCAATTTGCAACAGATGTCCATAAAATTTGGAAAATTTTTCTTTTCTTTCACTGCAGCCGACACTTCTATTCAAGTTTCTGGTATTTGGACATTTAAAAATTTATTATCCTATTTGCAGGTGATGGGTGGTTCCAGTACTATTAATTACATGCTATATGTTCGTGGTAATGCAGAGGATTATGACGAATGGGCAGATGCAGGAAATCGTGGCTGGACCTATACTGATGTTCTACCTTACTTTCTCAAATCAGAAGGCAACAAAGACCCAAAGGTAACAAATTTAATTAAAACTCATATTATCAACTAAGAACATTCAAGAATAGAAAATGTACATTTGCTTTCTTATTCCTCCACTTCTTCTTATAATTACTATTATTTTTATTAATCTAATTATAATGTGTTCTATTCATTTTATGTCAAACAGCAATTTATTTATACGGTTCTTCAAATAAATTATCAACACTATGAAAACAGTTCTATTTTAAATAAATCAGTTAATTTAGATTTTCAATTAATTTGTAATGAATTAATTTTCTCCTCTTTAAATATTATAACAGATTCATCTTGACTTCGGTTATTGATTATACATATCTTGTATCTACTATAAACATGTCAAAAATATGCATAAAATATACGCAGAGTTTCCTTTTCAACATCATCTAATTTATTAAAGAATCTATTATTTATTAAAGAAAGTGAATGATAATCCCATTTGGTAGTAATAAATTTGTAACACACTAAATTTTTACCAAATCAAATTCTAATTAAATCAAACAAACATCAAACTAAATGAAATTAAAGTTTATCAAATTATTAACTATTCTCATTTTTTGCAGATAGTGGAAGATAATCCAATCTACCATGATCAAAATGGTTACCAATCAATACAGCAGTTTCCATACACCGACATCAACACAGAGATTCTACTGAACGCATCGCAAGAACTCGGTTATAAATTCGTAGATATAAACGCGAAAAACCAACTGGGTGTTATGAAGCTGCAAACGATCTCCGCTAATGGAACACGTCAAAGTACAAACAGCGCTTTCATACGACCCATTAGAAGCAAACGCAAGAATCTAACCATCAAAACTGAAACATACGTCACGAAATTACTAGTAGACAACAAAACGAACAGTGCAATAGGTGTCGAATACGCTTCAATGACTTCAAACAACCAGACTAAATTAAAGTCAGTTTTTGTTAAAAAAGAAGTAATTGTCTCAGCTGGATCGATTAATTCACTAAAAATGCTCTCTGGAATTGGATCAAAAGAAGAATTAAAGAAATGTCGTATTAAAGTAATTAGTGATTTATCAGTTGGAAAGAATCTTCAAGATCATGTATCATTTTTTGGTCTAATAGTTTCGTTGAATTCTACTTCCACAAGTAAAAATAATTCCATGAAGGAAGATATATTCTATTATAGGGAAACACACAGGGGACCTTTATCTGCAATTGGTACTACTAGTGTCTCTATTTTCTCACAATGTTCCAACATGAGAATGGCGTGCCTGATATCCAAGTTCTCTCCCTTGCAGCTAATCAGAAAGATGTTTTAAATAATCCAGATGAATCTTTTGATGCAGCTATTGCACCATTATCTTATTACGATGCTGTATTTATTAATCCAATATTACACCTAAAAGCAGAGGATTTATATTGTTAAATGATAGTGATCCTTTGTGGAGCCCACCTTTAATTTACCCTGGTTATTTTACCAATAGTAGTGATTTGGACGTATTGGTAGAAGGGTTAAAAATAGCTTTAAAGCTGTTTGGTACAGAATCGTTTAAGAAGAATGATTTTACGTTAATAGATAAACCTTTGCCTTCTTGTAGACAATTTGAATTTGGTGTTAGGGATTATTGGAAATGTGTGATGATGGAATATACTACGACTTTTTCCCATCCGATTGGAACTTGCAAAATGGGACCAAAATTGGATCCTGACGCGTGGTGGATGAAAGATTAAAGGTTTATGGAATCGATGGTTAGAGGGTTGTAGATGCCTCGATTATGCCAAAGATTGTTAAGGGAAATACGAACGCGGCTACTATTATGATTGCTGAGAAAGCTTGTGATATGATAAAGGAGAAATGGTTATCTGGAGATGGTGGATCTACATGATCGAATAGTAAATTAAAGTATATTTAACTGTTAAAATTAGTCGATTATTTGAAAATCAGTTGAGAATTATTTATGCGATATAATATTAGAGTATTAAAATAATATGTAATGTAATATTATAATTTATAAATAAACTATATACACAATTTGGTATAGAACAATATTATAATGAATTATAATTTATTTGCTGTCAAAATGAAATAAACTATTAATATTGAAAGAAATATTAGAAGAAAGAAGTATTTGTGATCAAATAAGTTAAATAGTTTTGTAATTATTATTCAGTTATACAGTATGTATATATTACGTTTCATTTATTACAATGCTGCAGATTCTAAAATTTCTATTTTTATGCTAGAGTGACGAAATAAAACTTAAATCCACGAATACTTTAATTTAAACATTTTATATATTTTCGTATATTTCATGAATTTTTACGTAAGATACAATATACATATAGATTAAATTCACAAATTTACTCATATCCTGCACGCATTTCTTACGGTGTTCACGGTAATATACGGTTTCAAGTCTTTCCGATAAGATTCTATTCGTAGCGACAAACCTAGAGAAAATTTGAAAAATAAAAAAGAGATTCCACCAGTTCCTTTTTGTGCATGCAAGTGCAGCGGCCTATAGCGCCTCGAGTACGAGTTTCGAACACCGACTCGTACAAGCCGCAAGTGGCTGTGCGCCTAGCGTCGAAAGTCTAGCGATATTCAACGTTAAGCAAACAGAGTGCTGAACACTTCTAGGATGGGGTGACCGACCGTCCAGCCTAGTGAGTAGTTATGAAAACAAGGATCTGGGGTAATAAGGGGTCGCTGCCATCAAGCCCCACTGATGAGTCAGGGCAGCGACTTTGAGACGAAACGCATAATCTTTACCCAAATCCTAAATCCTTCCAGCATTCCTCGCACAATATAAATGTAAATAAAAATGTAAATCTATAGATTATAAGATAAAACACATTTCTTCTTTTAAAACCCTTCACAAGGAAAATAAATAAATAATCTATTTCTTGTTGGCAATACACTTGTAACGCGCTCCATGCCAATCGAATACTAAAATAAAATTCTGTCTTATTTATTCTACGTTCAAGCTATTGTATGAACATTTCAAAACTAATTTCTATCAGACTATTGTATATGAATGAATCAACTTTATGAACGTAAAATTTAAATTCTTTGATGATGATTCCTTATATCCTAGTTGGACATGGCATCGTATTACCACAGATGATTAGAGCAACTTATTATATTACAAAACAAAAAATTATTTAACTTTACATGTATTGTACATTTCTTAAGATCTATAATAAAATACAAAGCATAATAATAAAATGCAATGTAAAGCATGAATTTCTGTGGCTTCGAATATCGAGTAATGTTAGGATTAGATTTTAGATTGTTAAGGATTAGATACGCTATTAAATAATATTTATGTTTATATAAATTTATTTTTATAGAGGTTTCTACTTCGGATCTATCTACCCTAATATTTCCAGGAAATCTATATGCCACAGTTTTTATTTTTTTACAGCAGAATATTTGTTTTCTTGTTTATAGAACTATTTTCTACCTTCAAAAAGATAAAAGCTTTTTATCTCAATAAATGTTTGAAAAAGAAGTTTTAATCAGTTTCATCTAGTTACTAAACAGCATAATGTAAATATGCAAAGCTACGTTTGTATTCGTTGAACAAACAATGTTCGATGGGCCAAATTATATGGATCGAATTGAAGGCATTGTATGTGGAAGCAAATAGAGTTCGTGTTGGTAAACTATAGCAGACGAAACGATGAAATCGGATACCGTGATTAGTGCGCTGTATTATTTCGCGATTATATACAGGGTGTTCCCAGATTAAATCGCTAAACTTTAGGTATGAATTTAAGACCCTAAAACAAACAAATATTTCCTGAAGAAGTATGCTCGCAAATGCTTCCTTCAAGAAATATTTACTACTGTAAGTTGTAGGACTTAGATTGCTCTTTCGAGAATTCACACGGTGACAGTGTATCGGAATATTCTGCTGTGATTATATAATACTACAACGAAATATCATACGGTAATCTTCTATTGAAGTATGCTACTAATTTTCCCCGCTGATATCGGACCTGTCTTATACGAATATGATTCTAATCAATCACTAGCTGTTTGATAGTGTAGGTGAACAAATAGATGCCGCAATTAGAATATCGATCGAGCGATTGATGTCTTTCGTTTCTGGAGGTTACTAAGCATAACAGATCTGCAGGTCGACATTAGGAATGGATCTCGAAGATATCAGTTTGGTTTGTTGGTATTATTCGGTTGGTATTCATCTACACACCAGCCGTTACCAACTTCCCCTCTATGTGGTGGGACCTGAAAAACACTGGCTTGCCAGTGATTAACAGAGCAATGGCTATCCCGTACCTTCTCCTGTTTATATCCTTATTCTCTTCCCCTTTTCATTCTTTCTCGAGCCGTGGTGAATAATGTATAGATACTCCTTGTGTGAAATTGATGGCTCCCCAGATGACAGTGTGGCGTGAACATGAAGACTCACACGGTGCGGGTCGGTATTCGGCCTAAAAACCTCCATCTGTGACCCGTACCATCCATCCGTGGTGAGAATTTGAATAACATAACAATGGATGGATCTATGTAAGGTGTGTCTGTGCTTGATGTTAGTTACCACGTGCTCTTTCCTCCACTCTCTTCTCTCCAGCAACCTAATCTCACAGTTATTGCATACCCGTTAGTGGGCTGTGCTACAGAGAGGAGATCCCGAAGAACCTGAGCCTTTTCAAACTGCAATCTCGCGATCATGTTTCATAGATCCAATCCATAAGAAATTCTTAATCTTATGCTCTGGCGCGCGGCGATGTGATATGTTCCAGTTTTCCCTGGAAGATGATTGGAAGGTTTGTAGCAACCTCGAGTACGAGTTCCGAACACCGACTCGTACAAGCCACAAGTGGTTATGCGCCTAGCGTCGAAATCTAGCGATCTTTAATGATAAGCAGAGTGCGGAACACCGCTAGGATGAGTGACCGTCCAGCCTCTAGCGAACATTTGTAACAACAAGCTTCTAGAGTAAGACGTTGCTACCATCAGTCCCACTGATGAGTCTAGGCAGCGACGCTGAGATGAAACGCACATTTCCTCAGCTTATTCAAATCCTATATCCTTTCTCCATCCTCGCACCCACATTAACACTTCTAAACGCCCTTCAGAATCTCCAGTCGTTATAACTTGGCGACTCCCTGGCGATATAAGACTCCGCCGAGGATGACCATTAGTTCACCGAAAATTTGAAGGTCCCTTGAGGCTTCGGTTGAAGAGGGCCGTAAGAATCGAATGATGTCTAATAAATATAAATTTAAACGAGGGGAGGTTAGGAGGAAGAGCGTAGTGGCGAAGGCGGAATTCATGGCCAATGTGGTGACTCATACTCGAGCTACCGCTTGGAGAGCCAGCAGTCTTTACTATTTCTGAACTCTCGGCTCCGAAACTGGCCGAGATCATGAGGAAAGCGTACAGAGCGTTGCTTTCTCCTTCAAAAACTTGAAGTATATCTCTTTAGGGCGCTTGAAAATTGCGTCACGGAGAGTGAGGGCCGCTGCTGTTGTAATGCAACAGCGAATGGTCACCTCTGATAGCACGGAAGGACTGGGCAGGAGCAACCAGCGCATGAGGATAGAAGTGGAAGATTTAAAAAGCGAAGTGGGAATTCTCCGACGGATGATTGAGACGGAGAGAAAAGAAAGAGAAGGAGATGTTGAAGGCAGGGATGAGAAATAATACAGCGCTACCTTCGAAATCATCTCCAGGAGCCATAGGCCCTCTTCCTCTTTCGCCTGCTTCCTAATCCGTCGTGGGTAATCGTGGAGAAAATGTTGAAGTTAATTTAAGGCAAAGAGCAAGGTGAGTGAAGAGTCATGAGAGCAATTGAAAATATTTTTCCTTAATAAGATTAATCAATTTCGCGCTGAGTTGCGGGATGTTTGCTTATCTCTAAAGGGAGGGAAAAGACAAGTAGAAGGAAGCCAAGCCGTGCTCGTCAAAACAGTGGGTACATTGATGATTCCATCTGGAGAGGAATATACATATTCCCAAGCAATGGCCAAAGCTTGGAAAGCCGATAATCTGTCCGATCTGGACATAGGAGTTGTGCCCAAAGAGAGTAGCCATGGGGGCACACTCATACTGAAGATTCCTGATCGGGAATCGGCTGGTAGGAGCCGATGAATGCACCCTTCAGAGTTTCGGTTCTGTATAAGATGGCAGAAATGAGGGTGATTCTAACGTGGGGTTCAATCGCAGGACCCAATCTTCAGGCTAACCCTGTAGAAGGCAATGCTGCACGCCCCGCTGTCCTCGGACGCAGCACTGACGTGCTACGCGGACGACATGTTGATGCTCGTCTGGGAGGGTGGATGGGAAAGGACGATTCGTCTAGCGGAGTTAGTGGTGACGATCGTGGTGGGGGTCATCAGAGGATTGGAGCTTGAGATATCTCCCCAAAAAACCGAAGCTATGTGGTTCTGTCACTCGGCTCGGTGGAAAAACACTTCCGCTGGGAAAGCTATTATGGGTTAGGGGGCGGAGATACTGGTTGGGACCCAGATGAAATACCCAGATCTCACCCTCGACAACCATTGATCCTTTGCAGCACAATTCGGCCGCTTGGTCTCGTGAGTCGTGGCGGCGTCGAATGTCTTTTGCAAGCTATTGCTGAAGCTTGGGAACCTTGGTGGGCGGGAGCGAGAGTGCAGAAGGGCACGTAGTTGAGACAGTCTTCCCGATTTGAGGAGACTGGCTAGACGGGCTTACATTCATGGACACGAAGGTGTTTTCCGGAGATGGCTGCTTCAGAGAGTAGCCTCCACATTGGGAAGGAATCTACCACGGTTTTCCATCACTGCGGTGAAGGCCGGGACATGGTGCAGCGTACGCTAGAATTTTAACCGGGAGAGGTTGCGCCGTGTCCTGGTCACTTCAATAGAAGATGACTTATCGCCTGCAGCGGTACTTTAGGCCCTGCGAGTGGATAGGATGAGATGGAGCTTTGTGGCATTCTTCTGTGAGCAAGATATGCTTTGGAAGGAGGATGCGGAGCAGGTGGTAGAAAGAACTGACGCAGGGGCAAAGAGAGAGTTTACATGTGCCAATCATCGCGCCTTGCACGAGAATCAAGTTACGGGGCGAGCTACCAGCGATCTGGTTTGGGAATACAACCGCATTGCGTCGAAGCTTTACGGGCAATGGTAAGGGTTAGGAGAGAGGGCCGATTCTTTATCCACTTACTGAAATGGCTGTAGACTTGCGCGACACCGAACGGTCTCCTTTCCTCGACGATCTCCTTTCATCAAAGTGGACCGCCGTTTAGTGTAGCCGTAAGAAATCCCGGTACTACTCTGCTCCTCCCCCAAGATGAGCGAGGTGCATGTGAAGATTTCTCTACACATAAAGAAAAAGAGGTCAATACTAGGAATAACAATGACAAGTGATTGAGAAACAATAACCGTGATCGGGTAGGGCAGACTTTTTGCTTATATGAGAAAGTGAGCAAACTATTACTCTGAATCATGAAGTCATAAATTTTTTGGTCTAAAAGACTCGACGTGTACAATGTACCGCTTCGCAATGTAGCAGAAAATGCTCCGAGCAAACCACACTTTTTTCTCAATATATGAAAAGTTGAGAATGTTTCTGACAGAAACTTAACATCGTGAAGATTCGACCACAGAAGTGAGAAAGACAATACAAAAATGCAGTTGCGGCGCGGTATGATCACGGTTCGTACGCTAGTATTTAGAATAACGACCGTGCGGTGAAATGTTGTGAAGTGAGAAGTTCACTGTAGAATTCTTAAATTATTTTAAAATTTTTAGAAGTACATAAATATTCACTTTCCAGTAATAACATCACGGAATTATTATCGATTCACTGTTTCACGCAAAGAAACTTGAAATACATCACGAATTTTTAAACGTTAATAATCTGTCTTACTAAAATTGTAAAATATCGACATTTTAATTAACTTGTTTCTTTGCATATAATCGGTGATCAATCTCAATTACCAAAATAATCGGAAGAAGCTACAATAAGTAAATCTGTCATGCCTTTATATAATCTAATACTGATTAACGTCATACCTATATAATAAAGTAACCCGAATTCTTATCTTTAGCTTATTATACAAAATAGACCACATAGCTTTGAATAATTTATAAGGTAGGCTCCGACAATTTTTTGCCTGCCATATCGTAGCACGTGATTGATTATTTGCCGATACCTTCACAACACTTCACGCTTGAAAATTTGCGAGCTTAGCTAAAACGGCGTGAACAGCAGCATACTCGAGGCCATAGGAAATGTTTGCGTTATAAGTTAATTAACAACGACTGTCACTAATTATAAGATTTATGTCACTGTCTTCAATTCGGTTGCGGCGAAGCGGCTTGTAATTTTTGGGTGAAATAGTTATTTTTCGAGCAAATACTTTAAACGATGTCGTTTTCTCGATTTAAATCAATTTAATTTCGTAAAATACATACATCAAAATATAGTTATATAACGATGGCTGATGTGCCAGCTGCGCTTGGAAATATATCACAGCTGCATACAAATAAGCAGAATTCAATTTCGAGTACTGGCAAATCTTTGAGAATATTTCGGTAATTAGCTTTTATAGCCGATTATAGGCAGAGGATAAAATTATTCAAAATCCCGACATTAAAAAGCCATCGAAGAAGAAGCAGCTTTTCTATATTTAGAAAATCATAACATTTTTTTTTTAGTCTATCTTTTCAAATACTTGATAATTTCTTGACACATTATTATTGCATACATTTTCATTTTATGTAACGTTATAGTTATATAACGATTGGTTTTACCTCATGTTTATTTATCAGACGTTATTTACTATTTTACATATCCATATGTATATAACTGTGAAACGATTTAAAAACTATCTCATTTGTTCTAAACTATTATATAAATACAAATATCGTATTTGATTATCTTAATATAAAGTAATTTAAATAATTTTTAATTATTTATATACATATATATTTTCTTGTATTATAATTTATTAAAAAAACGTGATAAACATTGAAAATTGCAAATGTCCAGAAGCTGTACATAGAAACACGCATATTGTAATTCTACCTCTTGTTTTATTTACTTTTCAGTGGTCGCGTTAATGATAGCGTTGGAAGCAATCATCAAAAATATCAGAATATCCGATTTCGTGCAAAATTACACAAGATTTCATTTGCGTATTATCTGACGTATCACACAGATTTTCTATCTGATAGTTTCGCATTGTACCGTATCACTCGAAATTGTAAATGCGTTACATTACATGCAATAGTTCCACATATCACTCACATCCATAAATACTTCGTGCATCCAATACCACGTCCTTTACCTGATCGCCTTAATTCCTTTAGATGGTGAGCATTAGTATGAGATTCTGCAATTCTTGCAATTATAACACTTTTAGTCGACCACAAAAGACTTTCCAAGCGATTTCAATTCTATGCAATTTCAATTCCAAACGTTCAGGTTCCTATTCCTAATTTTCTGTTTGTACTCCATTTGCAATCTACTACTAACCTTTTACCACTATAGGTTGAAATATTGTTCAAGAATCCAATGCCTTTAATGAACTGTTATTCTGTAGAACAGAATTCGAACTATTCCTAGTACCACAAGCTTTGGCTTTCAAATATTATTTTCAGTGAAATTGTAAGAATTTTTAGCATTTAGTAATGCTAGTAATAATTCAATAAATAGAGATGCTCCGTAAAATTCTCATTCTGGAAGGTTATCTTTTGTAATTCGAAATCGGTAGTCATTTTAGGTACAAGTTATTGAGACTTCTCTTCTGGGTGATTCTTTTCTGAGCAGGGACAATGTCTTATATTCATCTCGACACTAGATCTAGTATGTTTCAAGATATTATATTATGTATGTTTGTTATGTAGTATTTCAATTCGCTAATGCATCTTTAACTAAACTGCTTAACTTGAAATAGTCAAAATTTTATTTCTGCACAAAGAAATTTCTATTTTTATATAGATTTGTACGATAAATAATCAAAAAGATACTTGTTAAGAAAGAAATTCTAATAGCGATTCTCTATGGTTGATTGTACAGATTGAGAATTGTTTCACAAGTTTCTCTATCAGACAGAAGAATATGTTTGATTGAGACATTAGGTATAAAAAAACCAATGATTTTTTGCTAATTTTATAAAGTGCGATGTCTTTTTATGTACCTCGTCTGCGACAAAAATATAAACTAATAATTTCTATTTTTGAATGCAAAACTATTAACTATCGAAACGTAAATTTGTTTTTTTGTAATTTTAATATTTTGATAAGGCTCAACAGGTATCATTTGCACAAATATGTTTACGAAGCGAATAATGACAAGTGGTATAATACGTCCAGACATGCTATGAATGTATGATTATTTTTACACTCCGGTTCGTCGGATGACGAGTATCAAATATTATTATGTATTCAGCCGCAATTAATCAAATGCGTATCAAGGTGAAACTTTTTGACCCAATCAGCGCGTACCTCCGATTTTAGTCGGGATCTGCGTAGTCGTCTGCAGATTGTGGCGCCCTTGGAGCACGATGTCACACAAAGTTTGCACAGTCGCGACGCGTTCGCGATGTTATCCATTGACTCGATTTTAAAGATAATGTTAAGAAAACACGATTAAATATAACTATATATTCAATATTTATATAAGATACAAGAAATAGAAACTATTTTTGAAAATAAAGACAATTACAGAAAATAGAAATGCTTACGAGAATTAAAAATGCTTAAGAAAAATAGTAACCTCAGATTCCCGTTACTTAAATAATTGACTTTATAGTGATTTCCCCGCCGATGCAAGCCTGTTGTATATCATTTAGTTGGCGAGTTCTAATTAATCATTTCAAACTGTAGTCCATGATTTGATTTTCCTAACGTAGATCAGGTGAAGTTACGTAATTGGTATCGACCGAACTATAGATCCTAATTATTCCTGAAGAACATCAAACATAACAGACACGCGGGATGACGGCGGGGAAAGAAAGCAATAGACACCATAACCGTAATAGCGCGTGACACACTAGGATTTCTTGTCGGCATGAAAAAGCGAGCCGCTGTCCTTGGCTAATTATAATTAGAAATAAATTTCTTTTTGTGATCAAGAAATCCAAATCGTCTTCTTTTCTAGAAAATTCTGGAAACATCTGAAAACAAATATATAACATATTTTTGTATCGTAAATGTATTGCAAAGAAACAAAAAATTGTGCGATCATAAATGCATTGGTGCAGAATGTCAAGGTTGCAATTTCGAAATCTAGGAACAATTTTTGAACAAATATTAGGGGGAATAATTTCGAAAGACAAGCGTCGGATGCCGACGTAACAATTATAAACGACACATGTAGATTGGATCCAGATATATGTTGCAGACATATTGCATACGTTCTATACACGTAATTTTAAATTATATTTTAAATTATATTATTCTATCGTAATCAACTGGTAAACTAAATCGTGCCTATTTCGTTACCAGTATACAAATTAATTATTAAAATACAAATTTCTTTCTATTATAATTTATATGGAAAGTTTTCCAATATTACACTAGTTTTTAAATAAGAAGTTCATATTATTACTGAAACAAGAAATCAATCAAGAGAGATCGATAATGTTGTATAGTTTTAGTTACTTTTTTTAAAAAAAGAAAACGTCACGTTGAAGAAATTATAATAAGCAGAAGTAACTGAATTTGAGAGAGGTCGCAAAGTTAGAAATTTATTAATTACCTTACAATTGCTTTGTAACGATTATATTTTATTTTACACCGCAATATTATAATTTATGTCATAATTAACAGATTAATCGAATGTCTAAAACACTGAAAGATTTTAATTAAGATTGTAAGTCGTCATGAGCTGCACATAAATTTACTCGGTGAGAGTTTCAATGCTTTTGCGAAACAAATGTATTATTTTCGTATGCACATTTGCACAAACGACAACGAGACAATTATATTGTCACTTTCCGTTTGTAACTGAATTGATGGTGAGCAAAAGCCGCCAAAAATATTTCATATTCTCTCTACGATCATTCGAGTCTTAAATTGTGACTATCCAATTTATTGAATTTTGTTCATTTATTAATTTCCGAAGTATTAATAAAAAATTTTTATACAATACATTGAATTCTAACGACGTTAATAATTAAATCCAGGTTTTTTTTTATTTGATACATTTTTAATAAGAAATGACGTAAATATTCAGGCTTTCAAGTTTTCATTTATAATATTAAATCAATGTATGCATCACTATAATTATTATTGTTTTAAATAAATCGGAAAGGATCTGTTTTTCGAACCTTACAATATTTATTGAGAAAGATTTATGCCGAACAAATTGGAATATATCTGACAAAGGTATAATATGAATGTCGTTTTAAAGGATAAGTACTGAACTTAAACCAACAAATAAATTAATTTCAATAAATTGTAAAGTATTAAATTTAGTTAAATAATTAAATTATTAAGTAAATTATTAAGTACTTCAATTAATTAAATAAATTTAAATATTTTAATTAATTAAAATACTTATATACTCTAAAATATTCTTCTCATAATGTTCATTCAAAATTGTAAACTTTGGAAACTTGATCGTCTTTTTAAGCAATATTTAGGTACAAGTAAGAAACATCATTGTAATATAATTTGATATAAAACCATTATATAATACACAAACATATTCAACTTTATAACAACTTTATAACAATGTCATATAATATTTCAAAATATAAATAAATAAGAATTCTTTAATATATGAATATAACGTAATTCTATAGCAATATAAATATAATATAATATAATACAGTATTATTATAATACTTATTATATATTTATATGTATACATAATACATGTATATTATTTAATTATTATTTTATTATTATTTAATTAGGTCTTCTCAAGAGCCAGGCGAATCTTCGTAAAATTCATAAAACTCAAACGACTAGGGAGAATCATCATTTTTGAAAAATGATGTAGTGGATACTTCAAAAATTTAGCAAACCTTTGCTCGACTAGTCTGCCAACCGTTCACCATTATTTTTCTCACACTCGTCGCTAATCTGTGGTCATTCCAAAGACAATTCTTATCCAAATTCTAATTCTGTTATAATACAGGTAAATAAGACTAAATAAAAGATAAAGATAGGACTAAAATGTTCTGCAGTCAATAAGCAAATGAGATCAACAATAAACGTTTCATAAATAATTGTAACCAAAATATGATGTTCGACTTATATGACAATGTAAGCAATTTCAGCTCCAACAGTTGAAGCGATAGGACGTAACTAATAATAGCTCGTACCGCGGACGTGTGTCGTAAATACATCAGATAATGTATGCTAATGAGTGTGTCGTATTGACTGAGTAGTAGTGGTGACACATGCAGTCCTACAGAACTCATGACGCGGATATACGTACTCTGTGCGTATCACTATGTCACTGATGGAGAACCAGTGCAGTGTTACACCTGAATTCCAGAATGCTAACCAAGCCGACAGAAATCAAAATACCCAAATAGAAATTAATCAAAGTATCCCAAAAAACAATACGACCGAACCCAAAACCTCTTACGCCAATGTTACAAAACAAGAATTCACATTCCAAGATCAAGCCATTATTTTGCAATCTATTGATGGCATTACCATTAAAGAATACGCCCAAGCAATTGCAAACATAATAGGAAATATAAAGCTATTAAATTCTTATCAAGGATTTCAAACGGTTGAATATCTATGTATTTAGATAGTAAAGAAACGGTCTCAAGCTTAATATCTAAATATAAAACGGTAGTAGAAAATAACACTACCATAGAAATCCGCCCGATGGTGTTACCGACCCACGAATTATATTGTCAAATATCGCACCTATAATTCCCAATTCAGCAATCAAAAATATGTTCAAAAGGAATAACTTCAAATTATATTCAAAAATAACTCCATTACAAGCAGGAATCTCCGATCTAGATCTAGATTAAGTTTTAGAAGGCAGGATTATGTAGATCCAGAAGACGTAAAGAGAATCCTGAGCTCCTTTCCTATTACGTTAGAAAATAATACTTTTAGAGCCTGCTACCACAGAGGAACAGACATGTTTTAATTGTAACTAAGAAGGATACACTGCTAATCATTGTCCAAACAACGCAGACTCAAACGTATCTATCTTTCAAATAAATCCAAATCCAAACTCCTCTACATCCTCCCATACCGACGATCTTCCAGAAGAAGCAAAACCAGAAACCCCAAACACAATCAAACTCATAGAACTAGCAACCCAAGGCTCCCTTAACGCAACCGAATACAAGGAAATAACAATAGAAGATACAAATGCAAATAAAACAGGAAACAAGAGATCACTATCCACAACATCAGAAGAAAGCATTGCAAATCTGGTGAATTCAAGCGACATATATTTCAAGACCCCAGATCCAAAATCTACCAAAAAATCACACAAAGAGACTAATCCAACTTCTAAGAAACCTAAACGTTTCCTATTTTCCGCATTTCTGGATAAAATTGATGATACCAGCCAAAAACTACATTGAAGATAAAAACTACATCCATATACTAAATTATATTCAGCTTAAAAGTTTCTTAGAAAATGCGATTACAGCACCAAACCCGACAGAAATCGCAAAAACATACATGACCAATACCCTAGTCGTGGCCGAAATACTAACAAAGATTCATCCCTTACTCAAAGACCGTAACTGGAAAAATAGAATACATAGACTCTACAAAAAAATAACCCATCAGAAAAATCAATCACTAGTTGGTCATCAGAAATAGAGAATGACTCCTCTTAAATACAAATGAAACATATAATTCAGTGGAACATAAACGACTTTTTCACACACTACGAACAACTTCAGATACTTCTAAAACAATATGACCGAATTATTCTTTCCCTGCAAGAAACAAACTTTAAGAAAAACCGAGACTTGAAAAATACACTACGTTCAGCAAAAACAGAGATTGCGAAGATCACGCAAGCGGGGGAGTTTTCATCGCGTTATCTGAACAATTCGATGCCTTCGAAATTTCGCTAATCACAGACTTAGAGGCAATTGCAGTTACGATCCAACTTCCAAGCAAAATTCACCTATACAATATATACTTATCAAATAGCCAAACCCTAAATTTGGTCGACCTAGAAACACTCGTATGTCAACTTCTAACATCATTCATATTATTGGGCCACTTCAATAGCCACCATTACCTTTGGGGCTCTTATGAAGTAGATAGTCGTGGGGAAAATATTGAAAAACTATTAAGAGGACCCAGAAATTACCTTATTCAATTCAGGTCTCTCAACCCACTTTACAATAAGTACTGGGCAATTAAGTGCGATTGATTTAACACTATGTAGCAGCAGACTATCTTAACACTTAGAATGGGAACCCCTACAAGATCTCCATAATAGTGACCACTTTCCCATAAAAGTCACCTACTTGGATTCTGTTCCACCACCACAAAATAAATCTAACAACAAATAGAACTTCAAAAAAAATAGACTGGTAGACATACAGAACAACAGTAGCCACTACCTTTCAAGAAGTTTCAAAACGTGAAATTGATCCAAACAATATTAATAATGAAATCGACTTATTAGAAACAATTATCAAAATGGCAGCATCCTCCGGATCAATAAAAACCACAAACACAAAGAAAAGAAATAGACCCTGGTGGAACGAAAAGTGTTGAGCAGCCATGAAAGAAAGCCATAAAGCGTTCAACAAAAAGAAAACCCACAACAGAAAATTTAGTAGGATTTAGAAAACTACGAGCAAAATTTCGTAGAAAAATAAAAGAAAGCAAATGGCAATCCTGGCAAACACATATTTTAACCATTACAAACAAAATCCCAACGAACACCATATGGAATAAAATCAGAAACATTAATGGAATAACGTACAACACAGAAATTCAATTTCTTAATCTAGAAGACGATAATTACATAACCAATCCATAAGACATAGCTGACGCCTTTGCAGAAAAGAATTCGAACGGAAAATACGACAAAAGTGATAATTCATCCCCGACTGACAACTAATAATGGACAATTCAAACATTTCGATTCTACCCTAAATTCTAGTATAACCCTAGAAGAACTAAATAACATCCTCCACACCACAAAAAACTCTGCCCCAGGACCGAATAATATACCCAATAAACTAATCAAAGAACTACCACCAACCGGCATCAACCATCTCCTAAAGATCTTTAACTGCATATGGCAACATCAAGTATTCCCTGACAACTGGAGAAAAGTTATAGTTATACCTATACTAAAACCAGATAGGAATAAAACCAAACCAGAGACCTATAGATCGATCGTCTTAACAAGCTGCGTATGTAAACTCCTAGAAACAAATAATAAATAGAAGGCTCAGATGGTTCCTGGAATCAAATAACATTCTATCTCCTAACTAATATGGATTTAGGCAGTATCGGTCAACCACCGACGTCCTGATCAACTTAGAAACGAACATATGCGAGGCGTTTCTAAAAAACGAAACTCTCATTACAATGGCTAGATATCGAAAAGGCTTATGACTCAATTCCAAGAATAAAAATCATCGAAGCTCTCACTAAAATCAGATTAAACAGCAACATTCTTACTTTTATTAAAAACTTCCTCTCAAACAGAACCATCCAAGTAAAGATGAACGGAACTCTTTCTAATCCGACCATTATTCGCAATGAAGTACCACAAGGCTCGGTAATCAGTGTTACATTATTTTTAATAGTGATTAACGACATCCTGACTATATCAAACCACCAATCCAAGGATTCCTGTTTGCAGATGACTTAACACTACCGTGCAGTGGGAAAAAAATAACCACAAACATAGAACTCCTACAAGAAAGTATGAATTACTTGGGCTGAGAATTCTGGACTCAAATTGTCTCCCCAAAAAACAAAATACATTATATTTTCTAGACAACGTAAACCGATACAAAATCCGCCTAAACTCTATATGCAGAACAGCGAAATTCAAAAAGTAGACAATATTAAAATACTAGGGCTTATCTTCGATAATAAGCTAACGTGGATGCCACATATGCAATACCTAAAAAATACATGTACAAAAAAAAATGAACATCATAAAAGCCTTGGCGAACAATAACTGGAGAGCTGACCAAGAAGTCATCATAAAACTTTATCAGGCTTTAATTAGATTCAAACTAGACTACTGTGCAATAGTTTACAACTCGGCAAAACCTAGTACATTGAAAATTATTGATCTAATTCAAAATGCCGCCCTAAGCATAGCTATTGGAAGCTACAGGACTAGCCCAATAAACAGTATATTGATTGAATTAAAGGAAACCTCACTGGAGCAAAGGAGAAAATACCTAAGCCTAAAATATGTAGTAAACATGTCCTCTACTCCAGATAGCCCCACCTACAATAATATATTTATAAATAGATACATGCAACTACAAACCAAAAAACCGAAGTTACCAATTCCATTCTATGCAAGAATTGCCAAGTATACCACTCTTGCTGAAATTACATCGACACCAACCATTCCACGAAAACACAAGAAAACAGCTCCCTAGATCTTAAAAATCCCTGAAACTAATGTTGACCTCGCAAAATATCCCAAAGATCAAGTAAATAGTATGGAACATAGAAATAACTTCCAACAACTGTGCAGTAAATATCCAAACCACCAAAAAGTATACACCAACGCATCCAAAACTGACCAGGGAGTTGGATTTGCCTTCATCCGTGGAAACATGCGCAAAAAATTTCTTCTTCCAAAAGCCGCATCTATCTTCACAGCAGAAGCTTGTGCAATTGTCAAAGCTTTTCATCATACACAAAACAACAATATTCAATCGTCCATCATTTTTACAGACTCCATAAGCGTAATCAGAGCAATAGAAAACATAAATAGTAAAACAAAACATGAAATCATTCTAAACATTCAACATATTTTTACGTACCTCACCAACATTAACAAAGACGTAATCATCGCCTGGGTTCCATCACACCAGGGAATCAAAGGTAACGAGGAAGCTGACATAGCAGCCAAAGAAGCAACATCGCCCTCCTCGAATGTCATCCGAAGACGAATTCCTTATTAGGACCTTACACCATACCGAAAAACAATCATGGAATAAAATATGGAACACTTCCAAAAAAACAAAAACACATGAAATAACTCAAGATTTCTCCCAAACAATGCCTACCCACAATATGAAAAGGAAAGACACAATAGTCATGACAAGACTTAGAACAGGACACTGCAAACTCACATATGAGTATCTATTTAAAAAAACAGAACTCCCAATGTGTATCCAATGCAACCAAATTTTTTCAACCCATTATCTTCTATTTGAATACAGCAAATACCACGCTCAAAGACAAAAATACAAAATAACTTCACCGGCAACCCTAACGTCGCAGAAACACGTAGAAAATGTCCTGCATTATCTAAAGGAAACATTTACCATAAAATATAATCATCTTGAAAAGAAGGAAACAATACCTTAGCTGTCCATAATACCTTCGCTAATGACCAGAAGGTAAATGCGACGTTAAACATAAATTAAAAAAAAAAAAAATATAAGCAATTTCAGTAACGGATTAACACAGAAGAATCATTTCCCTGGTGTCCAAGTTGGCTGGATTTTATATCTGTCGATTTCTTATTTCTAAAATTAAAAATTTACGAGAAAGAAGGATTTATGTAAAACGAATTCATTACGAGAATGAAATCTTCATGAGGAAAAAACTTGATGTAAAATTAAATAAAAATTTGAAACATCTACATCACATTTGCATTGAATGAAAGAGGTTGACACTTCTAAATGCTCACATGGTTCTAATTTCCTTTATAATTTTTTGAAAACGGATTTACACACATTTTGCTAAATGACGCTTTAGTCTTATTTTTACCTGCAAGACACAATAGCACAGTTAGACCAAACAGAAACATCCTGTATTTTTAAATTGTAATTACTTATATTTCAAACTGAGAGTCATAATATTCTCATTTTTTCAAAAGACGTATTATAAAGTTTGTTTTATTGGAAAACGCAAAATATTAGTAACCCAAAATTTCGATAGACTGAGGTATATTTTATCTAGTGATAACACGTGTCTCCATTACGCATTCACTGCTACTAAACTGCTATTACTGAATCTTATAATTTACTGAATACTATATTCTTGAAACTTTCCTTTGTTGCAAACAATTCATTTAGTGATTAAAGTAAATGATTGTCTTGCATGAGCTATTGCAATATTCGGAAACTGTAACGTAATATTACTGATATTATTCGTCATCAAAGAAATTGCATACTTAACATGAGGTTTCAGAATGTATATTAATATATTTTAGAAGAAAATGTAACTAATAATATTATTGTTTATAAATTTTCTCTTTATAATTAAAATTGTATCAATCATATAATTAATCATATACTAAATGCATTTTCTAGAAATGTAATAGAATTTTGTAATCATAAATGTGGGATCAGCTTGATGTAATCTTGCAAACAGGTTAAACGAAGTAAAACATTTGTAATGATATTTGTAATTACTTATTTGTGCCATTACTAACTGTGGATATCTGTGCAGATTTAAATTTTTAATATTCACAACAGATGAAGAAAAGCTAGATAAGTAATACCTATTGAAGATTATAATCTTACTGAGAATACTTTGATAATTTATATTCATATAGATTTCACTATTGTTACTCGATGATATTTCGACGTTAATAGAAACGAAATCCAAAAACGATTTAATACTATCATACGGTTTAATTGCTATGAAGTTTCTTATTTCAGTTTTAGACCTGCAATTTGTACTGACTACCGAAAGAGACGACTGGTCAATTACTTTTAATCTGCTCTTAATTTAAAACACTTACACGTTTTCAAGTTTTTGAGAACTTTTGAAAGTTTTTGATTACTGAAAACTAGATTAATCATAATCCCGCTAAAGATAAGAATTAATTTCGCTAGAAATGGGAAGTTTCGTTTTAGCTGCAACCACTCCTAAAAATTTTGAAACAACAATAAAATTTACAGACTGACAACTTATAAAAGTCTTCTGAAATTTCTTATCTTTATTTCCAGATATTATTATTGGAAACTGGTATAGAAGGACCAAAGGTAACTGACATTCCGACCGTCGTCACTATATTATCAGAGACCAATATTGATAAGATGTATCGCATATAATCGGAGCAACATCGTTGTTGATCAAGATTGGGTGAAGGTTGTGCGATTCCGGGATGAAGGGAAAAGTAGGAATATACATATTTCGATGCATTAAATTTCTACAGTTTTATACGAAAAATTGAACTGTTGTCATTAATTAAGAGACAGGTCAAAATTCTTATTTGTTTCTATGTTATTTATTAATATAGCTTTGTACGTTATTAATGTGGGTTTGTATATTGACAATAATTGAACATACAACGTACAAGATTTCATACATATGTGTTATACAAAATATCAAAATATCAGTAATATTATTTAAATAGAAGAATATTATTTAAGTTATTCGTGAAATTTACAACAAATCTAGAACTGATGGAAATAGTTCTAGTGTTAAAGTTGATAACATAGCTTTTAAAAATTATTATTATTATTACTTACAGGTGATGGATGGTTCCAGTATAATCAATTTCATGTTGTACGCTTGTATGATCTAAGAGACAAATGGGCAAAAGAAGGAAATCATAGCTGGATCTATAAGAAATGTCTACTTTCGGAAATCAAAAAATCCAGAGGTACTAAATTTAATTCTGTATCAAATTTAAAATTTATGTCACCAACTGCCAAAAGCCATCCAAGTAAAACCTTCGTTTTCTTCAGATAATGAAAGGGAATATACACTGCCACAGCCCAAGTGGTTACCTATCCATACACTGACCTCACCAGAAAGATATTGCTGAACGTATAGCACGAATTCGGTTACAGTCTCGTAGATGTTAACGCAAGGAACCAGTTCGATGTAATGACGATTTCTGCTAATGAAACACAAAGCACCAATAAAGTTTTCGCACTAACTATCAGAGACAAATGTAAGAATCTGACCATAAAAACTGAAGCATACGTCATGAAATTGATTATAGAATACAAAACAAAACGTGTAATAAATGTCGAATGTGCTTCAAGAAACAGCCGAACTAAATTAAATACAGGTTTCCCTAAAAAAAGAAAGAAGTGATTCTCTCGGCTAAAGCCATTAATTTACCAAACATCCTCATACTCTCTGGAATTAGACCAAGAGAGGAATTAGAGTAATATGGGATTAATACAATTAGTGATTTATCAAATGAAAGGAATCTTCTGTGAATCTTCAGGAATCAGTCATGTAGGAATGGGTCTAGTAACTATACTGAATTTTACTTCCATAACTGAATGCATCTCCATGAACAAGGAAGATATATGCATTTATGAGAAGATACATAGGGAACATTTGTCTGCAATTGGTGTCTCTGTTCAACGAAATACATGTATAATATACATGAAATATATTAAAAAATAGAAAAATATTTCATATGTTGCAAACTAATGAGCGTTGCTCCATGTCTCATTTGCAAAGATATATCATTTGTTGCTATTAGAATCTAAAAGTAAATTATGTTTGTGAAGAAAATTGGTAATACATAAAATTCACATTGATGAAGAACTATAAAATAGATACAAAATCTTCGGGCCAGCTTCGAACTGCAAGATCCTATGAAGCAACAAGAGTATTGAAGACTATAAATAACACTGGGAAGTAAAGACGGTAAGTCAATTCGCAGACGGAGCTTCGAGTAAGACAATTCGACAGTACTACTCAGTAGTTAGAGCAGGCACTTATCCTTCTCATTCACAGTAATCATATACATGAGTGTGCTTATCAACGAACTAAATAAAGCCCTTAAGCTCAGAGAAGAAAACACCTTGAGACACCGTTACAAACAACAAATTGCCACAGCAGCAAATCTGGACTGCGCACCCGCAAACAATGCAATCTAGTGACGACGGCAAAAAGAAAAGCCAAAGCAGAACAAGTTAAAGTTATTACCACAAGAAAAAGGGGCCTCTCTGATACCTCTCAGATTCAAATCCTATTAGAAATATAAAACAAAGCATAAAACACATAAACCCAACCATCACTACCAAAAAACAAGTATAGTATCTTCGCTACTTATTTGATTAACGACCAAGATAACAATAATCAAAACACGGCAACTCTAATGAATAACGCATGCCCTACCACAAAACCCCAAACAATTTCGTCCATCATGACACCCAAAAAGACCTAGCCATCCAAACCCCCTCCTATTTATATTCACAACAATGCAAATCCACGCTAAGCTTATCGATGCTCTAAAAGAGAAGAGTAATACATTCCAAGCAAAATACACTTCCGGCAAACTTAAAATCATGTTCACTAACATTAACGATTTTTCCGAATTTAAAATAATCTGCTTGAAAGAGAACATACAATATCATCAGTTACGCAATCAGATACACAAACACTGAAAAAATTCGGACAGTAGTTTTAAACTCGTTATTTCGCATTCCCGAACTCAGAATCTGCAGCAGTTTCAAATTTCAACGTTTAAATCCCGTTCACTGCATTTGGTCGAAATCTCCACTCACAACAAATATCCGATTTATCGTGTCACCTTCGTCCCCCAGGGATATCCAAACTCAAATTAATCACGTCTGAGACGTGGAAAATCTGAAAATATACTGGGAAAAATTCGACTCCCATAAACCAACTATACAGTGCTTCCGCTGCCAAGTTCACAATCACACTACATCTAACTGTAACAAGAAAGCAGTTTGCGCCAAATGCATCGAGCAGCACGATACAAGATCTCATAATAAAATACTAGAAACTCCCCTAAAATGTGCCAACTGCAAAGGCACTCATCCTGCTAACTATTCAAAGCGCCCAGCTCTGCTAATCTTGGCAATAAAGACAGCTAGCAACGTAAAACACAGGCAGCAATTTCTCTCACTCTCATCCTTTCCAACTCAAAACATCCCTCACCTCACTCCCAATATAATCTCTACCCAAATAAGCCACAGATTAAAACAAGGACTATTGCAAGGAAGAATGGATATCACCTCAACGACCCTTACAGTCTCAACCACTGAATTTTCGACCAACTCAAATTTCTCTAACCAAATAAACGAATTTAATTCAGTAAACCTGGACCAGTTCCTGAAAATCATAGCGCTCACCTAAAAATATTATATGAACTGCACCAATAACTGTGAAAAAATCAGAGCTACTATCCTAATAATGAGAGAACTCGACAATGGCCAGTCATAAAACCACATCACCTTCCAATTTTATGGAACACCACGAGCATTAAGAGCAAAATAGATGAATTTCACAAATTCCCAACAGACCATAACACAGATAACGCAAATATCACCGAATCCTGGCTCACCCCAAAAGAAATCAAAGCTCCAAATTATAAAATATACAGTCAAGATGTACCATTAACCAATAAAAACAAGCCAAGAGATGGTAATAGCTGTACAAGGACATTCCAACAAAAGGTATATCACAGTCAGTTCCCCACAACATAGAAACATTAGCAATTAAGGCTAAGACGGTTCCCAGTCTAACTGTTAGGACAGCATACGACCTCCCCCTTCCCCCAAATTAAATCACTCCCGCTGAACTGTACGCTATCATACTGCCTCACGGATTTGACCACTAAAACCTTGGCGGCGACTTCGCCGCGAAGCATCGCTTATGGAACAACAGGAAAAGAAACGCAAACGGATCCATCCTCAAGCACGACGTGAAACTCCATAACTATCGGAGCATTCACAGCCCTACAGTCACAAGAGACCAATTTACACTTCTTCCAACATTGATATCTTCCTAGCAATGGTCCTTTTTCTACAAAACTGCAGTACGAGCTGTCGTCAAATCACCTATCGGTAGCTCTTTCGCTCATAACTGGAAACAGTACAAAACATCATAACAGACCGACTGAAATGCCTTCGCAAAGAACTTTAGAAGACTCAAAATAAATAAAATAAATAAATAAAATAAATGAAAAATAAATGAAATAAATGGATAAAATAAATCATCAACTACAACCCACAGCTGACACATGTAGATAACGAAATCAACAACAACCAGCAAATACAAAAATCTTACCGTGATGCAAAACACAAAATCTGAATCAACATTCTCCTGCAAAAAGCGTTTGATTTGGTATGGCACGATGGATTAATAGTCAAACTATACCAAATCATAATACCACTCATCATAATAAAACTAATCAGAAACTATGTAATAGGCAGAGAATTCATAGTAACTGTAAATGGAACAAATTCGACCACCATGGCAATAGAAACTGAAGTACAGCAAGGCTCCATACTAGAGCCAATACTATTCACAACATACATAAATGGCACATGAAAATAAAAAAACACACATGTAGCCATAACACCGCGATATAAGCATCACCATACTAATTTGACAAAACTACTGAATATTTACAAAAGCACCTAAACGAAAGAAATAAGCACAAGCAATATTTTTTTTTTATTACTTCATTAGTCTTTACAATTTGTCCATTGAAGACATTTGGTAAATTGTGTTTGACGGCAATAACACGTATATGTTATTCTCAGTAGAAAACATCAGGGAAGACAAGGTGTTATTGTAGTAGGTGGTCTTTGGAGTGCTTCCTTTGTAACCTCCTAGGCATGTTAATAGTTTATATAGTTGGTTTGTTAGTTCGTTGGGATGATGAGTCAGTCTCAATTTATAGTTTTTACACTGTCTTGTAATTTCTTCTGCGACTGTTCTAATTTTAGGTCTTTGCGAATTTCGTTATTTCTAACGTACCACAGAGTGTTTGTAATTGTTCTGAGGATTTTTGACTGCTGTCATTGCTTCTTGTTTATGTGTCTTTTAGCCACAGTTCAATCCCATGGGACCAAATAGACTTGATGATTGATTTATAGATTAAATATTTGTTGTTTAGGCTTAGTTTAGAGCGTTTGCTAGTAAGCCAATGCATACTTTGTCTTTCAATGCGAATTTGATCGATTTTTGAGCGTATATGATGTTTCTACATTGGTTTGGAATCTAGATGTAGTTCTAAGTATTTGAGTCTTTTAACTTGCGGTATCCAGGTGTTATTTAGTGTAATCGGGGGAACAGTATGTTTTCTTATTGTGAATATAATGTGTTTATATTTATCGGTATTTACTTTGATCTTCCATCGATTTAGCCATTCTTTAATTTTAGCAAGGTGTTGTTGTAATATCTGTGACGCTAGTTTCGGGTCTTGGTATATGGCTAGGATACTCGTGTCGCTTGCAAATGAGTATATGTCAGTATTTTCCGCAGTGGGAATGTCTGCTTTATATATGGTGTATAAGAGAAGGACCAAGACGTTGTCTTGCGAAACGCCAGCTTCGATGCTGTAGATATTTGAGATTGCATCCTGATATTTAACAAAGAATATGCGATTCGTCAAATATGATTTAACAAGCTGATGATTTGGTTTAGGGAAAGTTTGTTTTGTTTTCTGCAAGGGTCCCTCGTGCTAGACTTTGTCGAACGCTTTTTCTGTGTTTAAGAACAGGGCGGTGCAATATTGTTTTCGCTCGAGGGCTGAGGTGACTGTATTTCTTCATCCGTGAACTTGCTCGATTGTAGCGTTTATTTCTGAACCCAAATTGGTGTGGCGGGATCATTTTTTGTTCAGTACTTATTTTTTTCGATCTATGTAGGATAATTTTTTCTAGGAGTTTTGAAAAAATGGGTAATAGCGAAATGGGTCTATAAGAAACTGGTAGGTGTCGGTTTTTATCAGGTTTAAGTAGCATAATGACCTCTTCTGCTTTCCAGTGGATAGGGAAATACTGGTTCTCAGTGTTTGAATGCATTAAAAATAATTGTGAGCATTCTGACGGCTTTCGGTGGAAGTTCTTTTGTAATTTTGCCGTTTATTAGGTCGAAACTCGGTGTTTATTAGTTTTAATGTCCGTGATAAGTCTTTTGACTTTCTTTATGGTGATTCTTGGGATGTCTTTGGTTTCACTGGACGATTTACTTGAGGCTGCATTTGATATTATTGTTGTGCTATTTATATCCTTGTACTGAAAGATGTTGTATAGGTATTCTGCGAATGTGTTGAATTTTTCAGGTGCATTTCTAGCCCAGTTACCGTTGGGTTTAATGATAGCTGGTAGTGAGACGACTGAGCTTTTGATGGCTTTCCATAAAGAATTGTTTGTGTCCTTATGAGGAGATAAGTTGAAGAGGTATGCGCGGAATTCATCATGACAATGTTTTAAGATTGATTGTTTTACTTCCTTAGTGAGCGCATTGAGTTTTTTTTTATTGTGCTGAGTTTTCTGCTTTTGTCGTATGTATTTCTGCTTTCGTTTGTGTTTAATTAACTGCATTATGTGATTAGGTGAAATGAATTGAATTTTCTCTCGAATTCCGGTTGTTTAGTGGAAATCTATCCTGCGTCTTGGATAAGGTTAGTAAATTTAATTACAGCTTCAATTTGTTCCGGAATTTTTTAGGGGTATATTACAATTTTTGCTAGCACTTAAATAGTCACTGAAAAATTCCGAATTTGTGCTATTGTTGCATCGTGACGTTGTAGGTTAGATGAGTACTGGTTGGTGAAACAATTTAATCAAGAATATATTTTGAAATTTGATTTTCCTAGGCCTATAGTTATTGCGAAATTTATAAGGTCTGGGGATTTATTCTTAGCTGTGGGCCAGTAGGTCGGTTCACCAGTTGCTAATGTATCTAGCGATAGTCAGCGTATTGCATATTCTAGTGTTTTGCCTCTTGGTGAATTTACTTTTGAGTCCCATAGAGTATGTTTGGCATTGTAGTCGCCAGCGGCAATGAATCTATTGCCTAGTAATTGAAAGAAACTTGAATATTGCTGAACGCTTATTTTAAATTTAGGAGAACAATAAACTGCAGGTAGAGTGATATTACCGTATGTTCTATTGAGTGTTATGATAGTAGCATGTAGGTACAGGACAGGGTAGGTAGCACAACAACCAATCAACATCAAGGAATTAAGGTTTGGGCTATTGAACTTTGGAAATGATGTTTAATATCGCTCTTGATTATTATGGCTGTACCGCCTTGAGCTTTCTCTGAAGGGTGTATTGTATTGTATATAATGTAATAAGAAATTTTAATGTGGTATTTGCTTGTAACTCGAGCTTCTACAACGAGAAAGACGTCAATTTTATTGTGATTGAGAAAAATTTATAGCTCGGAAATTTTTTGTGGAAGCCCGTTGGCATTCCATAAAGCAATTTTTAGTGTGGTGGTCATTACTTGGTTTGATTTGCAAACATGTTTGTGAGAAATTCTATCGTCATGTTTATTTATTTTCATTGCTGTGTTAGTAACTTTGTTTTATCAACATGGTAGATATTAATTCAGTATTTTTAATTGATTGGTGCAGCAGTTTCTTTATCTCTATCGTTTTTGGTACTGGGTCATTGTGGATTGTGGGAGGAGGTGCGTTGCTATTGTATATGTGTTTACGACTTGCTTCAGCGTACGTCTTGCCGTTAGTGTTGGTTTGTTGGTTTGGACATTGTCGTTATTGTATAGATTGTGTGTTTGTGAAGCAGCGGTTGAATTATTTGTTACTATTTTAGGTCTGAGTGTGAGATACAGCTTTTGTTGTAATTGTTTTCTCACTATGCAGCTTTTGCGGGATTGTTCCCCTGGCATTTTGCTTCCCCTCTTAATGGGCAATTGGGATGAGGAGGTTAACGGCACTTTTAACAAATGGAAGCATTTTAAAGCAATAATTTTTAGTATGTCCATGAGCTTGACAGCGTGTGCATTGCGGTATGTCTCTTTCAGCTCGCGAGGGTTTGAAAGTAATAATAGTGTTTAGGAGTTATTAATTTTGTAAATTTCTTTATTATTTTCGCTGGATTCTAATTCAATAAAAAACAGTGGTAATGGCTGTTTTGCATCATATTTTACTATGTTGTTTATTTGTCTTACCTGATGGTTTAGGTTTTTTAGTTCATTGATGATTCTGTTAGTATCTGTCTTGAGGGGTGCATCCCTCTAAGTATTATCTTGTAGCTTCTGTCTTTTTTTGATTGATATGTATAAAAGTTGGCATTCTTTGATTTCAAGGCAAACACTACTTTGCTGTAGGTTTCAATGGTGTTAGCTTTAACCTTAACGTGATTATTGTTTAGCTGTTTCAGTGTGTAACTATTATTTGCTATTTCTCTAGGAGATTTATTAAGGGTTCTATAATTGGGCTTCAATATGAATTGGAGGAGGTTTCGGCTGGGTGGATATTGATGTGGTCTCTTCCAAGGTGTTTTATGCAGTTGCTGGATCCGTCGCTAGAACGTTAAATATATTTGAGATGGGTGTATCCGTTAGCCATTTGACCTGCTGCGTGCGACAGCTATCTGTGTGTTGGATGTCTCGTGTGGGTAAATTTTTCGTTTTTTATTGTTGGTTTCCGCCGGACTGCTACTAGTTGGTTTGTCGATTTCCATTCCGTTGTTGTTGGTTTTTCTGTTGGTTATGGAATAGCCACCCTTATTTTTAACAATTTTGAACTGTAAGTTGTTGATTTCTTCTATTTGAATTGATTTGCTATACTTACCAAACGGCAAGTTTAACGATTTACGCACACTCTCATACACTTGAGTAGGTATAATGATAAGCATTCGTACATAGTCGTAAATATTCGCTTCGCGTAAACACGTCCTGTCACCACAACTGCTTAGGCGAGACTGCATGCAAAAATGGAAACTGAAAATCAATCAGGAGGAAGTAACAACAAATGAACACAAGGAATCATGGTGTAGCAGAGTAAAATATCTAGGAATAAATTTTGACAACAAAATGACACGAACACAGGCAATCATAGAAAGGACAAACATTGCCTACCCCATACTACGATTATAGCCATTCATAATGAACAACAAACTAAAAACAAATAAAAAGCTTGCAAGACATACATATATAAGGCGCATAATCACTTATGGGCATCAAATCTGGGCTGCTGCATCCAAGTCACGTATAAACAAACTCCAAAAAATCCAGAATAAATTTCTGAGAATATTTCTAAATAAACCATATTGCATTTCAATAGCAGAACTCTACGAAACAGCAAAAATGCCCATCTACCACAACTACATTTTATTATCTCTCTCCTGAAAAGACCTAAATCACGAAAACTTATTTGTGAATAACACGGGTAATTATAACAGACGAAATATCAGTGAAGAGCAGAATCAAACCAAGCACACATTCAGCAGAGCGTAGCAAATACGAAGAGACATAAAACATACATCGAAGATGACAAAACAGGTAACAAAAAATTAAACTTCTTTTCATTAACGCAGGTAATAAGACTAGATCTCTTTATTAACCGCAGGAAAACAAAAAAAAGAATAGAAATAACGATAGTCAATAAAAGAGTACGTGGCAGTCAATAAAATAGTCACACAGTATGTACACTTAGCAAGTGACGATGTAACGAAGATGCAACCATCCTCACCGTGGATTCCCAAACTTTGTGAGAAGGGACATCGTGAAGTCAAAAAATGATTATAGCAAATTGTATCTTTGTTACAAAAGTAAATTCCTCATTTATTTTTAAAACAGATTATTTATTTTTATTTTGTATATTTTCTATGATAGAAATTAATAGCAAAATTAAATCAGATCAAAAATTCCAAACTTAAGCAATATAAAAATGCCTAGATATTTTCTAGATATCCAATGATGTCAGTTAATACTCGCTTTACTTCGTGTTTGAGTTAATTCACAATTAACGGCTAATCGAGTACAATTTGTCAAAAATATATAATATCTATTATATGCTTGAAAAAGAGAATCGTATTTTTTATGTATATTTTATGTAATACGAATCAAAATTAATATATCGACTCGTTTTCAATTGAGATTTTAACTAACTATACGTATTTAAATATTTTTACCATGTATCGAAAATATATTAAAAGATGAAAAATAAATGTATACTAAAAAAAAAGGAAATGAAAATATGTCACAAACTATAATGTTTGCATCTACTCTATGTTATTAATATGTATAAAAATCGATTTCTCTCATTATTCATTAAATAGATAAATTCGAGTTACTTGTTAATAATCTAAATTATCTAGTATTTCAGGATAACGAAAAATCAACAATAAATTTAACCCAACTGTTCATTTTTTTCCCCTGAAAGAGAAAATAAAATACAGTTTCTTTTTCATTTTGCGAAAAATTACAGATAAACCCGACCAATTTATACCAGAGAAAGATCTAGCAAGACTGTAAATTATGCAAATGCATTAAATACATTAAATTGATTAAATCTAACTGCCTTCCTTGCTAACGGCGGACCTGTTTTATAAGCTTTGATTAGCGAATCGTAACTAATATATTGGTAACACACAAAAAATTATTGTTCTGGAGCAGAACAGAACCTTTCGAGGCGGTCAGCCAGGCTAATTCGGAAGAAACCTCGACCCTGCCGAGAAATGCCAGATGTCCTGACATACTCTCCTCCAAGGACACTTTATGTGGCCTTGGAGGGAGGGACAGCATGTGGAAAGGCTCGGTAGGATAGAAACAAGGCCCAGCCTGGGACAAAAACCTCCTTGGCCGGCGCCAGAAAGTCGCATTAGATTCGAGATCACGTAGAACAAGGACACATCGGGAAGTCAGTCCGAGACAGTCACAAGCAGTCAGTCGGGCATTCCACATCATTAACGAGGAGAGCTATCGTACCCTCTCCCGACTCACAACACACTTACACTCACCATAATCAACATCTGTATAGTAGATAAATATAAGTATCTATACTATCTATCGGCATTCATCCATAAAAACATCTCTCCGGAGGCTGTAAAAGGCACGACGAGAAAACGACCAGCGAAGCGGCTCGCAACTACCGTTCACCGTCGCGCTGCGCCGTAACAATTATGGTTATCTCAGATACATAATTTGAAATTTTAATAACTTTATTATAATTTTTCGAATTATGTAGCTTCATTACCAGTACTATATTGACACGCGTGAAGGACGTGTTTAGTTCCGCTAGTTGTGCTGATTATACGTAGTGCTAACAGTTGTGATTTCGTGTTGTCTCCGTCGCATCCCAACTCGATTGAGTGCGCCAAACGTATATTTCTACACACTTCTTACTTGAAAGATAAATTCCTGTATACAGGAATATATTTCTTAATACAATGGACAAAGTTAACGCATCTCAAGGCATGTCTTCTCCAGCATTTTCATATGCTAGTGTTACTCGAACAGAAAATTTCTCCCTGAAGGAACATGCTATTGTTCTTGATGCATACGAGGATATTACTATAAAAGATTATGTTTTGGGAGTTGGGAAGACTCCAACTAATATTAGATTTGCTTCAAGAATTGGGAATAATAGAATATGTATGTACTTCGCAGGCAAAACCTTTGTTGACAGACTCACGCCCGGTAATTCAAACATACTCATCAAAGACCGATTGATTTTTATTAGACCCCTAATTATGAAAACTAAGCGAATTATTCTCTCTAACGTCTGTCCTATTATTCTACATAGTGTTATATTGGATGCATTCAAGCAAATGGGAATTAAAACCGTCTCACTTATCCCCTTCATAAGAGTAGGATTCAAATTTCCATTCATCCGGACGATGTAAACGAACTTCCAGAAAGTCTGTAAGTAAACTATGATAATACTTCCTACTGGATTTTCACTTCAACGGACAACTTAAAGTGTTTCCAATGTAAGGAGGAAGGACATCTGGCGAAGCATTGTCCCAACTCTACTCGCAGCAATAAATTAAGAGTTCTTTACTACCGACCCAAGTGAGAGATAAAAACAAGAAGAATTTATTTCCTCCTTTGAATACTGAAAAGCAACAGTCCCTGAATGAGGAGTATAAGGGCCTCACTCGAAGCAAAGTCTCCAATAAAAGACCACTCTCTAAAAGCTCTAACAGTAGTTCCCAGTTGGCCCTACGATAATGGAAAAAAATGTAACACCCACCACAATTGATGCAAGCTCCCCCTCAAACAGGGTGACCTCCCATTTTGTGGTCGCGAACTATCACTCCGCTCCAGAAGCAGAAGAAAGAAGGAACATAAGCTGCTCAAGCAGAAACTATAGATTTGACACTTGAACCTGTGAAACATATTTTTGTTAAAAATCCCGACATATATAATATAAAGTTCGAACAGTATAAAGATCTGCTAACTAAAGGCAATCCTACACAAATGACCTTACCTCGCTAATTAAAATACTGCGTGAAGCCTACCTTAAAACAGATTGATTAAAAATAGAATTTCATGAATTATTAAAAAACTTTAACTTCATAGCAACTGAACCAAACAAAAGGATTATGGAGATGGGTCCTTCTCATCTTAGGATCCAGACTCGGACACCGACTTCTCCATTTCATCAGAGGACGCCGTTTCGATCAATCTATCAGCTCAATCCTAAGTAGCGTTTCCATGAATTCAAATCGCCGTGACCAATGCTCTAGTACTGGAGCTGCTATACTAGAACTGCAGAAGAATTTGTAGTCGCAGAGAGAAACAACAAAAACGTTTAGTAGAAGTCGATGTATTTACAGGCGTTGAAACTAATCTTAAAAAACATAAAAAGATTTGATCTCTCTGGTTTTCACACATATAGAATTGGCAGAACTTACAAACTTGGTGGTGATATTATATTTCTGGTAAGAAAGATTCTAAAATTTACACCAATCCAAGATCTGTGTGGTACTACGGACAACCTGAAAAGAGGAGTGATCAAAATACATAATTTGAATCCCACCTTAAACTCATCTGCCTGCTATAGGGTTCCTTGACGGTCTCACAGATAGAATGAAACCACCTTTTTCTCTCTCTAAGTATGTATTATCACAGACTCATCTTCGGCGATTTCAATTCCCATCATATTTCATGGAACTATTCCAATATAGGTACCAACAGAATTAAACTCCTTAAATCTATAAACGATTCTGATTTAATTCCAGTTAATCAAAACACACATACTCACATTGACTTTAACCGAAATTGTTTATCTAATATGGATCTAGTTCTCTGCTCACCAGCCATTTATGATTCAATTAAATTCAATATATTTGAAGATTCCTGGTGATGAGACCATTTTCCTATAACTGTAAACCTTCTGGTCGATAAAACACTGTACATCTAAAAACAACTGTCATTTACCTCCAATAAAACTATTTGGACCCAATATCATGGTGAAACAATCACTTTCGAAATTTCTAGACCTTTCATTCGATTCACTCGATACCATCGGCAAATACAATTTTTTTGTAAATGTTATAACGGAAGCTATTTTACACTGCATCCCTTCTCCGAAAACTGCTAATGTTCGGCAGCACAGGAACCCAGTTCCATGCAAGAATGACGAGTGTGCTAAGCTCATCGGTTTTAGGAATGCTGCACTTAAAAATGGAGATACTCACGCAACATAGCCGATTTTATAGAATATAAGAAACGCGTTATGAGAAAAAGTATATAAAGAAATGTAAAGGTAGCAATGTCAGAAACTTCACAGAAAACATTAATTTTGAAACCGATGTGACATATGTCTGGAAGAAATGCAGGATCCTAAAAAGTAAATGGGCTAGTGATAAATTCAATGAACGCTACTCAGATCGATTAACTAAAATTGAAGATGCAATTAACTTCTCAGACTGGATTTCGGTCCGGAAGATCCTGTGCTGACAACCTTGCAATGCTAACCATGTCGGTGGAGAAGGTCTTTTCAGTGGGCAAAGACGTACTGGCTTGTTTTTTTAATGTCAAGGGAGCGTTTGACAATGTTAACAGTGATTCTAATGAAAGAACTCAGTGCTATGGGATACTCACATAATACTGCTAATCTCGTAAGCATTCTAACGCACGAACGTAATGTCACGATTGTCGTCAGCGACTTCTACACTATCACAAGAAAAGTATTTAAGGCCCTGCGCTAAGATGGAGTCCTCAGCCCCCTCCTATATCTTATTTATATCAATGATATTACAGTCGGCCTAAAAACTTCTATCCAGATTTCACAGTTCACGGATGATATAGCTATTTACTGTCCAATCACCTAGCAAAAGTAAAAGAACTTTTGAAAAAACCATTACCACCTTAGGTGTCTCGATCACCTTGGGCTATTTTGGGCACTTGGAAAGACTACCCTTATCCACTTCAACCAAAAAGATGTCCACGTACCTGCTCGATTAAAATTAATAATTATTCTCTCAGATTTAGTGACCATGTTCAATTTTTAGGAGCATTTTTTGATTATCAATTTAAATTCAATGCGCACATTGATTACGTCCGCAATAAATGCTCAAAAAAACTAAACATTCTTAAATTTATCAGTGGCATAAAATGGGGAGCTGAATCTTCTACACCCATTTCTTTATACAAAAGCCTCCTCCGTTCTCATATCAAATACAGTTTCTTTGTTTTCGCTCCTAAAACTAAAAACCTAATGTTAAAGTTGGAGAGAATTCAATACAAGAATTGCCCTCTAAGAATTGCCTTAGGATACCGTAATAGCACTCCTACCAATATTATATTAGGTAATACCAGATTGTCCATGTTGCACAGAGCCAAGTATCTATGCAACAGATTCATAATGAAAAATCTCTCCAAGAGCCTAATAAAATTAGAAAATTAAAATTAAATTAAATCGTAGTCAAAGCTCAGGCATTAGTGCTTCAGAAAATAATTGCACCAATCAACCAAATACGGCCTTGAGGCGTATATCGCATATAAAATCACCAAAAGGAAGATAATCATGGACCTCAACAAAAACTGGCAGCAACCTAAAAAGACCCAAAAAATATCTTACAACAACAACAACAAGAAAAACAAACATCGAATATAACCCACACCAATATACTAGTACCCCTTAATATAATAGAACACACGGAAGAGGAAATCTCAAACTAAAACTAAACTAAAAACTCCACGAATAATCGTACAAAATGAGATAAACTACACAGCTATGCTACAAAAATAAACCATATCGAATTTATGAAATTGGCAAAACGGCTGCTAATAACTCAATAAAAATAAATACACATTCTGTAGAAGCATACCGAAAATTGGTACAACACTTTAAGCAAAACAATGTAGAATTCCATACCTACCAACTAAAACAAGAGAGAGCATACAGAAATGTTACTAAAAACTTATATCCAACCATACCAACAACCTCATTAAACAATAATTCACTGATATAGAATTTGTAATCCGCAACGTAAGCAACATACGGAGCTGGAGAACAAAAGAACCAATGTTTTTTGTAGAGCAGGAGGCAAATGACATCAATAAAAAGATATATGAACTCTTCCACCTGTTAGGAACTAAGATAGTAGTAGAACCACCACGTAAGAAAAGGATAATACCACAGTGTCTACAATGCCTAGATTATGGCCTTACAAACGTACTGCACCAAAGCATACTACTGTGTAAAATGTGCAGGCAACCATTCCACAAGTGAGTGTAGAAAAAGTAAGGGTAGCCCACCTACGTATGTACTGTGTAACGGTCCGCACCCAGCAAATTATAAAGGGTGCACTGTCTACAAGGAACTCCAATGTTGAACACCACTGCCCCAAGCAGGCAACAAGTAGGTACGACAATACACGCACACGAATATCAACCAGAACGTCAAAAACTAACTCGCAGGCTGTCAAAGCCAATACACAACAAGGAGAACCCACGAATGTAAATAAAACTGTAACTGAATTTCTCGACAGATTCGAAAATATGTTCAACCAGTTAATAATCAGAATACTACAATTATTGACCTACTAATAACTCTAATTAAAAACTCTGAAAATATCAATGGATAATATAGTTAGAATTGCTCTATGGAACATCAACGGATTGGCCCACCACAAACAAGAAATTGAATTTTTTCTAAATATAAAAAAAATCGACATGTTGCTAATTTCAGAAGCACATCCTACTAGCAGAGACTATTTTAGTATTTATAAATAAAAAAAACTATTACACTCAACATCCTAGTGGTAGAGCACGCGGAAGCAGTGCCATAATAATCAGTGATAAAACTCTACGTAGAAAGGGACAAGTACGAAAAACCACGTATACAAGCAACAACAATTAAAGTAAAATTATCAACTGGCCCCTTGATACTGCCCAGCAAGACATCTGGTTTCTAACGACCAGATCAATGAATTTTTTGATACCCTAGAAGACAAGTTCACAGCTGGGAGCGATTATAATGCCAAGCATCCGCATTTGGGCTCAAGGATGATAAATCCGAAAGGGTGGGAACTGTACAAAGCAGTAGTAGTCAATGGATACCGACCAATTAGTTCAGGCAACCCAACATAATGGCCATCAGATATCGCCAAGATACCCGATCTACTCGATTTTTTATCATAAAAGGGATCGCTACCCACCTTACCAATATACAGGATAATTACAAGCTCGGATCATTCCACATTAATACTTATACTACCAACTACAATATTACTCAAAGAAAAGAAACCTTCATTACGCAACTCAAGCACAGACTGGGCTGCATTCAGGGACTACCTAAACGACCATATAAAATTTCCAACCCCTCTTAGGACACCTATTGATATAAATCAAACTATTCAAAAATTAACTGAGCTACTACAACACGCAGCATGGATTGCTACGCCACAGAAGAAGAGTAAAGCTGTTGATTTGGTTAAATACCCAATGTATATAAGACGAAAAGTTGCCAAAAGAAAAGAAGGGCCAGAAGAAAATGACAGCTCAGTAGACACCCAGATGATAAAAATGTCTTAAAGAAGCTAACTAAACGGTTGAAACAGTCACTATACAAATCTAGAAATGATAACATCGAGCAATATATAAAAAACCTCTCTCCACACCCGGAAACAGATTATTCGTTACAGAAAGCAAAAAAACTCAAAAGACGTGTGCAGCGCAGTGCTACAATTCGCAAAGAAGACGGATCATGGGCGAAAGAGGATGGAGATAAAGCTGAACCATTTGTAAGACACTTATCACGAATATTTGTACTTCACGACATACCAACAAGATGGGCTGAAAATTATAAAGGATTTCCTAAATTCACCCCCTGATGCCTACTCAACGATCAAACATTTTACGATTGCAGGAATCGCAAGAGAAATGAAATTACTAAATTACTAAGAACTTCAATAGAAAAGCCTTAGCTGCGATAACCCACATATACAATGCAGTCATACTCCTCCACTACCTTCCTGTACAAGGAGATTTGCAGAGATAATACTTATTCTCAAACTAGAAAGCCACCACAAGAGACAATATCCTATAGGCGAATATTCCCTCTACTATCAAAACTACTAGAAAGAATAATATTAAACGGAACATCAATTCGGGTTTGGAAAAAGACATTCGGCACAGGAAATACCATAGTGGTCAACACAATAGAGACCTGCTTCGAGGAACGCAAAGTTTGCTGAGCAGCCTACATCGATGTGCGTCAGGCATTCCAATTTCTATAAATTAGTGGAATCTTATCTATCCGAGCGTTACTTCAGGGTCATAATGAGGATAATTCTATTATACAAACAATACGGGCTGGAATCCCTCAAGGTAGCGTACTGGGATCCGCACTATATCAACTTTACACGGCTGACCTTCCGCAGACCGAAAACGTCGAAATTGCAACATTTACAGATGACACGACCATCACAATAGTCCATAATGAACCGAATGAAGCGACAAAACTCCTACACAAGAGCCTTGACGAAATAGGAAATTACACTCAAAAATGAAAGATAAAAATGAATGCTAACACATAATCTTTACAACCAGGAATGTATGCAAACACGCAAATCATAATTAATAGAGAAAGTATACCCACCACAAACAACGTTAAATACCTAGGAATGCACTTGAAGAAGAGAATGACTTGGAAAACTCATATCGCAGCCAAAAGAAAACAGTTGGATCTAAAACTACGAAAAATGATTTGGCTACTTGGCTACAAATCACCATTAACGCTAAACAACAAAACGTTACTATACAAAGTATCTATAATGCCCATTTGGACCTATGGTATACAACTATGGAGGGTGTGCCAAGAAATCTAATGTTGACACAATATTGAGATCTCAAAACAAAGCACTTAGAAACATAGCAGCCGCACCATGGTATGTCAGCAATGAAACACTCCACAAAGACTTACGTATCAAATATGTTCGTGACTACATTAAACAGTACGCAAAAACACATAATAACAGACTACAACAACACCAGGCAAACAAATTACTCAACACTGAAAACAATATACAAAGATTGAAAAGAACAAAACCACATGATTTAATAATAAACTAAAAGAACATTATGTAACTATTGTAAAAAGGAGCACAATGGTGCTTCCCTTACACATGTTATTTTCTTTTCTTTCTCTAACTTAATGTATCTGAATTACTGATAGACTCAAACGAGTTTGTTGCAGTTTCCTTATAATAATAAAAAAAAGAAAAAAAAGTTATCGTCTCCTGAAAACAAGTTATCGTTATAGCGAGTCCTGTTTTCAAGAAATTGTGCGTCCAACTTTGCAACATCTGTGTAACTAATGGCGACCGCCTTATCAAAAATTATTATATGATTATAACATGTGTTCGACAAAATACTGGACTCAAGTATACGTGTATCAAGATACCGAAGTGTACACATGTATATATCGTAAAAAGTATTTTAATGATATAAAGGATATATATGTATAAAATTATATAATTTATACAATTATACACTTGTACAATTCGGCGTTTATTCAAAAGCGCTGCAGCTCATCCGACTAGTCCGATTGCTCGCATAAAATTTAATTGACTTTCATCTTTATATTCAAGTGTCATTTGGTAGTCTTCAGATAGCATCCTTATTTCTTCTAGGAATTTCGCAGGAGCTGGCAGATCCAAGGATTTTTTGTGTCTATTTTATGTTTCTCCTTTAATATAAATTTTATCGTACTTTTATTGTGCCGACTTTCCTCAAAATACTCTATATTAAATTAAATACTTTTAATATATGAATATTTTTCATTATTATACAGGTATACCATGAATTTCTAAATTATTCTCAAGTTTCCAAGTGTTTAAATATTTGCCGTTAAATATTAACGTTATTACACTTGAAATACATGAAGAATATTTAAATGTCAATAATTACCTTAGTAAAACTGTAGATGTGTTATAGATATCGACATTTAACTTCTCCCTTCATATACTTTCCGAGATATTTGCAAATAAGCGTATAATTATAGCTACAAATGTTTCAATATTAATTATACGCCAATATATGTCTGGCAGATATGATAAATAAACAAACTGAGTTCTTATCTTATCTGGCTTAGTATACGCAAAGTGGTCCGCATAATCTTGAATAATTTCTGAGACAGGCTTCAGTAATTTTTTGCCTGCCACGTCGTGTGATATGATCAGTGATCTGCCGATACCCTCACAACAGTTTACACTCGAAAATTTACGAAATTGGCTAAAACAGCGTGCGTAATTGCATGAGAGAAATTACATCAAAGAACCTGTTATACCTCAATTAACAACAAACATCATCAATACAATGAATTTATCTTAGTATCGTCAATCCGCGGTAAATTATTTGAAGAAATTCTTTATAAGGTTTATTTTCTATCCTGAAACGTACGAACATCACAACGACAAATGTAGCTGTGGTTTTCGTAGAAATCTTCTGTATAGATTCGTAGGATATGATAAAAATAAAGGCAACAATGGCTAATATGCCAATTGCACTTGCAAGCATATCACACTTATATAATGAGTATTTTCAGTAGAAATTCAATTTTAGGTACTGACAGGTTTTTGCGAATATTTTGAAAACTAAGCCTTATTGACTAATTGCAAAGGAGAAAGTTGTTCAAAATATCGATAACTATAATATAAGTAAAAACCTTCGGAGAGCAATTTATTTTCGTACAATTTCACCTATTTCTTTCTTTTTATTAGTTCTTTGAAACTTTTCTTAAACTGAATATGTATTATTACCTGTCATTTTCATTATCAGATCACTGTTTATTACTATTACTATACGATACTCACATCGGAAAAACAATGTGTTAGTAGTACATAGATTTTACTTTGCTTATGTCATACGAGACACTGAAGAAACCATAAAAAACTATCCCATCAGTAAATCTGGACTGAACTCGATATATGTACGTACTAATATCTTGTATGTATCTTCAAAAGAAATATTCAAACTTGGAAGGATATTTTGGCCTCTCTTATGCTGTCCTTAATATTCTTAAATTCTTGAAGATAATTGAAATCACTGAAATTATTTGCAAATTTGGTTGCTAAAGCATTATTTATCTCATATGTGCCAGTTAGTATCTAATAGATAACGTTTGACGAATATATAATACAAATTGGAAGTGTACGTAAGAAAAGAATAAGTATATAAGTTGTACGAATATGTAATTGAAGATAATACAGTTCACTTATAAATTTTAATGTGACGTTCAACAGTCGTTTAAAAGTCATTGCAAAGGCAAACTGGTAAGGGCATTGTATGACATGTGTCCCTTGATATATTCTTCTAAAATATTTTTTCATACTCTTCATGTTTTCTAAATATTTGAACAGTTAAACTGGAAGTAACATATACACATATATAATGCTTAACTATATATAATTGTTCTCAACAGTTAAATAAATCATCAAGAAGACCAAAAATTCCAGACAACCAAGAGTCATAATCTGAGACCAAAAAGATGTCGTGGGTACCTCCGAATCTAGCAAGCCTCTGCACATCTAATTCCACACTATCAGCCTGTCAACCATCCACCCTTATGCTTCTCACACTCATCGCTAACCTCTTCGGTCACTCTGGAGACTCGTATCCAAATAAGGATATAGGTAGATACAGACAAAAATAATCCAATTATATTAGAGGCAAATACAAGTAAAATTAAGACTGAAATATTGCGTAGCCAAAAATTCATAATTCATTCCGTAAAGTGTTATAATAAAGATATTGCTTTAAGATATAATCAATAGTCTCGATTTCAGTTTGTATCGATAATGGAGGCTGGTACTTTAAAATAAAAACACAGTTTACGTTCATATTATTTTTTTACAACTTGTTAAACAAACATTTGTGGAATTTTAGCTGAATAATATATTTATCTGCAAAACAGAATGGCAGAGTTTGAATACGAAACCTCGCCACACTCTATCTATTTAAATTGTAATTACCTGTATTACAATTTTTACAATATTCTGATTTTTCCAGAAAGTATACGAAAAGATTTACTTCACTGCAAAATGCAAAAATATGGTAGCTCAAAATTTCATGCAATTGTATAATTATGTTTCATTTAGCCATAACATGTGTTTATATTAAACATGTACTTTTACTAAAATATCACCGAACTATTACTTTTACTCAAGCATGTTATTTTGATCATTATAATTTGTGAATGTAAACGTTATATAGAAGTCATTATGCATAACATGGTATTGGAGAATTTAAAAAATTTTTGTGTGCAGAAATTTATCAAAAATTAACGATGACACTCAACATATTATATACTTATTTGCATACGATTAATTATTTAAAATCATTAGAATATGCAGGGTGAGAGTTAAAAATTATATAACAGCGAACTTCAGTGAAATATATATATATATATATATATATATATATATATTATGCGCAACTTCATATATAATTATTTAAAGATGATATATTTCATAATAACCAAATATATCCAATATTATTATTAATTACATATATGTTCCACACTTTATAAATAAAATTATATTTTATATAAAACGAATTTTCCAGAGGAAGAGTATGATTTTATTATTGTTGGAGCTGGATCAGCCGGATGTGTCGTTGCAAACAGATTAAGCGAAATGAAACATTGGAAGGTACACTTAAAAATAAATATTTGTGTTAATACTAACCTCCAGATATCTATGCCGACTTGTGTTTTTAAATTTATATAATAACTGAAGAAAATTTAAGTTAGATACGGAATATCTACTGAAGCTATTGTTACTCAATGATATCTTGTTTTTTTCAAAGTTAGATAATCCAATAAGTGAATTTGTAGTAAGATACGTTCCATGATATTAATCGTCACGAAGATTCACATTTCACTTATCAGTATCAATCTACTGAAATAAATTATTGACCAATTTCTTTTGTCTTCAATTTGTAACGCTTGCTCAAGTTTTCTGATTTTGTTGAAATTCTTGGTTAAAACTTACTGAGAAACAGATCATAAATGATTCTTCTTTAGGAACGAGAATTAGTTTTGCTTTCAAAAACAGTATTTATGACATCTACAATCACTTCCAAAAGTTTTCAAACAATATGTTAATTTAAGCACTAACAATTTGTGATGAAGTATTTCAAATATTTTATACACTTTTATTATTTTGAATTACATTTTTAGATATTATTATTGGAAGCTGGTATAGAAGAATCAGAGGTGACTGATATTCCGGCTTTCGCCCCTATATTATCAGGAAGTAATATCGATTGGATGTATCGCATGCAACCGGAACAGCATTCTTGTCGATCGAGAATGAATGGAAGTTGTGCGTTGCCGAGAAGTAAAGTACGTAGACACATGTTTTGATATTTTAACATTCTATAACTTCATACGAGAAGCTGACTTGTTGTCAAGAATGAAAAGAAAGTTTTAATTTCCAATTATTTGTATACAATTAGTATAACATAGATGATTATAATGTACTCAAACATAAAATATAGAAGAGATTATATATCTCGAAATATCATGAATATTTATAGCTATATTCGTGCAATTTGCAACGAATCTGGAACTACGCGAAGTAGGTTCAGTATTAGAAATTTATTATTATATTTACTAGGTGATGGGTGGTTCCAGTACAATCAATTACATGGTATATATTCGTGGTAATCCGAAAGATTATGATGAATGGGCAGATGCAGGAAATCGTGGCTGGAGCTACAAAGATGTTCTACCATACTTTCTGAAATCAGAAAACAACAGGGATCCACAGGTTTCAAATTTAATTAAAATTTACAGTCAATTATATATCAACTACCAAAAAATCATACCGTATACAATGTATCATTATTATTGTTCTAATTGTAGTCAGAATAAATTTTATTCTCTACACAGTGTGAGAATCTGTAAATGTAATTATCCTCATAACTGTACGTACTCGAAAAATGTTTCAAATTCAATGTGATTTGTTTCGAGGAATAATTTAATATAATTAGCTTGTTTCTGGATGAATGTGTAAAGGAAATATGAATATTGATGAATTTTTTTACATAAAATCGCGTAATGTTTATTTCATATCAAGTGATGCAGTTGCTTTTGCTCTATAATAACATATTGATTTATTTATGGTGGAAAATTAGAAGATATTCTGACTTTAATTTTATGAAATATTGCAAGATATATACATAATATAAATATCATTATTATATATTGTTCTAACACTGATCAATTTAAATTTTCGAAATTTCACATAAATACATAAAAATATGTATAAAATATAACGTATAGTTTTCTTCTAAATATTATCTATCAAAAAAAAAAAAACGAATGTTATTTCGTTTTAGTAGTGACAAATTCATAACACACTAAATTTATATTAAATCAAATAGAAACTACATCAAACAAACTAAACAAAATTAAAATTCATCTAATGTTATTAACTATTCTCATTTTTTCCAGATAGTGGAGGACAACCCACAGTATCATAATCAAAATGGTTACCAATCGGTACAGCAATTTCCCTATACTGACATCAACATCGAGATTCTGTTGAACGCATGGCAAGAACTCGGGTACAAATACGTAGATGTCAACGCAAACGACCAACTCGGTGCCATGAAGTTACAGACGACCTCCGCTAATGGAATACGTCAAAGCACAAATTATGCTTTCATACGACCCATCAGAAGCAAACGCAAAAATCTAACCATCAAAACTGAATCATACGTTACGAAATTGCTTGTAGACCACAAAAAAAACCGTGTAACAGGCATCGAATATACTTCAAGAAACAACCGAACTAAATTAAACACAGTGTTTGCCAGAAAAGAAGTGATTCTCTCGGCTGGATCGATTAATTCACCTAAAATCCTCATGCTGTCTGGAATTGGACCAAAAGAAGAATTAAAGAAACATGGTATTAAAGTAATTAGTGATTTATCAGTTGGAAAGAATCTTCAAGACCATGTATCGTTTTTCGGTCTAATAATTTCATTGAATTCTACTTCTACAAATAAAAATATTTCCAAGAAGGAGGAAGATATATTCTATTATAAGAAGACTTACAGGGGACCATTATCTGGAATTGGCTCTACTTCTTGCTCTGTTTTCTTGCAAACAACCTTCCAGCAAATAAATGGCGTTCCTGATATAGAAATGTTGTTCCTTGGAACTAATACAGAAGATATTTTAAATGATGCAGGAGAATCTTTTGAGGTAAATGTTGAACCATTTTCTTATTATAATGCTATTGATATTGTACCACTTTTATTGTCGCCTAAAAGCAGAGGATTTATATTATTGAACGGGAGTGATCCTTTGTGGGGAGCACCCTTAATTTATTCTAGATATTTAACCAGTAATCCAGATTTGGACGTGTTATTGGAAAGTGTGGAAATAGCTTTAAAATTGTTTGATACAGAATCGTTCAAGAAATATGATTTTAGATTGGTTGATAAATCTTTGCCTGCTTGTAAAGACTTTGAGTTTGGTGGAAAGGATTATTGGAAATGTATAATGATAGAGTACACTACAAGTATGTATCATCCAGTTGGAACTTGCAAGATGGGACCAAAGTCGGATCCTGAGGCTGTGGTGAATGAGAGATTGAAGGTTTATGGAATGAATGGTTTGAGGGTTGTAGATGCCTCGATTATGCCAAAGATTGTTAAGGGAAATACGAACGCGCCTGTTATTATGATTGCGGAGAAAGCTAGTGATATAATTAAGGAAGAATGGTTATCTGACCATGTTGGAACTAAATGATGTGGCATTATGGGTTATTAAGTCAAGGAAAGATTAACTGTGGAAATTAATTATTTCAATTTGTGCGCTGTAATAATAAAATAAATATTGAAATAATAAATAATGTAATCTTCTAACATAAAAATAAACTATATATAATGTAAAATAGTATTTTAATTATAATTACAGTTTATTTGTTCTCATTAAGAAATAAATTATTAATATTGAAATAAATATTAAATTCTTGAATATAGAAATCGATGTTTCTAACTTTTTCCTGTCATAAAGACGTCCAATTCTCTTAGTTTATCCATAAAGAACTATCGGATCAAATGAAATTATTACTTTTTACTTGTCGAACAGTACATGTACCTTTCATTTGAATCATTCCTTCTTTGTTTGAACATTAACAATTTAATTCTGTCATAAGATGTCAATTCTTAAAGTTATTGTGTTCGATAATTTTTATATTCGATTAATAATGTTTCTAGAGAATCATGTACTTTTAAACGGATATTTCAGCAAAAAATATACAATATTGAAATCAAATTTAGAAGAAAAAATATGTTGAGACTATTATTTTAATTATTTTAATTAATGTTGTTTCAATTTATTAATAGCAAGAGGAAAATTTCATAATAGAAAAACAATTCAGTCGGAGTTTGGAAATTCGTTCAACAAATTGTACTCAACAATGCTCGTTCCAAGATCGCTAGCTTAGAACGCAAACAATACGAACATTTAGTGCTAGCTGACTCATTCGAAAACAGTATTGTTATATCTTCCATTCATTCAATATTCTAGTTTATCGAAAATCAAGTCAGCGCGCTTTTGATTTATCTTTATCGAATGGCTCAATGTTTTTTTATATTTATCCATCTATCCTCAATTTATCCTTATCTACCTACCCTAATATGTTTAGGAAATCTGATTATCACAATTTTAACTTTTTTGCACGAATATGAATGTTTGCTATTTAGCTATGGAACTATTTTCGACTATGGAGAAAGTAAAGGTTATTATCTACACAATAGGAGTTTGGAATGAAAGTTAAGTTTTAATCAGATTTATCTAATTATCGCAGCGTCGTTGAGTAAATATGCGGAACTATGGTTCATAGCATATTCGTTGAACAAACCACACTCTTTTCCATATATTAATGTCGAGAAGCTTCGCTGAAATAGAATTTAAAATGTTGAGCTAAGTATGTTTCTAAAGAGAAATTGACATCATGATGATGACCACAGAAATAGGAATGACAATAAAAATATATTGCATGTAATAGTCAATCATATGACTGAGCCTTTTCGATACCAAATGCAATATTGTGCACGTCATTTAATTGTCTATGACTTGTACGCTATATTGGTTTCGCAACACGACTAATCATTGGAGCACTTCAATACTGATGGAGATAATATTCATAAAATTACAGTTATTTCATCTTTTGTTTCTTATCTGTAGATATATGAAAGAACGACGCGTGTCACTTGCTTTCACCTTCAACAGAATTCGTTGAAATAACATTGATAATTGTTGACGAATATCCCAGAAAGTGTTCTTTTTCTGTGAAACATCATCGTGATTTTTGGCCTCAGCGATTGAAAATATCAAATGAAATGACAAATTCGGATGAAAAATTTTGCTCCATAGCACAGTATTAAGTAGTACACCTCAAATCTGTTTGCACGAATGATTTCATAATGACTTCAGTAATTCTATGCTCTATAATTCAATTCATTTACCAACGTAAATTTTTTGAAATTCTTATATGAGGCATATTTGCTAACAGTCACGTTGTTCAGTATTTCTAAACATAATTTAAACATTTTTAATTTTTATTTCTATATACTACAGCAATTTGTAGTGTTATCAACAGAAAATAAATCTTTAATTTTTACCGGCCATTTAATGCAAAAACATATTAGATAAAAATAATTTAGAATTGAAGGGTTTTGCGTATGAAATGATAATGGAATTTGAAGGATGGATGTTCGGAACGGAAGGATTTGGATAAGTGAGAAAGGTGAAAGGTTTCGTCTCAGAGTCGCTGCCTAGATCAGTCACCCATCCTAGCGGTATTCCGCACTCTGCTTGTTCAACGTCGAAGATCGCTGGGATTTCGACGCTTACATAAGCGCACAGCCACTTGCAGGTTGTGCTACTCGCTGTTCGACTCTCATATTTGAGGAATTATAGGCCACTACAATGTACTTCGTGCGACAAATGGTCTATAACCATATAGAGGTGTATTAAATGAGGCAAAAAATAAAAAATTTAAATATATACTTTCCATTTTGTAATAATTTCCACTTATCTGTCTTTTCATTTACCTTTGTAATAAATTTTTTAAATTTTAATGGACACTCTGTGTATTTTATGAGAAAAACATATTAAATTAAATATATAAAATGTGTTTGGGAAAGATGTATGTAAAAGGATTTGTTTGATTTCGCCGAATCAGTTTAATTATAGATGTTTGAAAAACATAACTCGTACAGATATATTTTTAACTCTTGGTAACACAGTAAAAAGTCAGAGCAAAAAGATATGAATAGAATTTTACTCTAAAAACTACATTTTCGGAAATAGCTGGTGCGATATTTCAAATTTCAGTTGACGGACTAACATAAAATTTTGAGAGAATTTTCAGCATATGTGTTATTGCATGAATCAAAATTTTTTTTAACATGATAAAAACAAAAGGTAATATTTCAAATTAAAAGTATCACCATTTTCTTTCTTTTTTCTTTAATTTATGATTAACGTCACATCTACCTTCTGGTCATTAGCGACGGCTAAGGTATTGTTTCCTTCTTTTTAAAACGATTATATCTTACAGTATATGTTAGTTTCCTTTAGATAATTCAGGACATTTCCTACTTGTTTCTGCGATGTTAGGGCTGTCGATGAAGTTATTTTGTATTTTTGCCTTTGAGCGTGGTACTTGCTGCATTCAAATAGAAGATGATGAGTTGATAAAGTTGCATTGGATACACATTGGGAGTTCTGTTTTTTAAATAGAAACTCATATGTGAGTTTGCAGTGTCCTGTTCTAAGTCTTGTCATGACTATTGTGTGTTTCCTTTTCATATTGTGGGTAGGCATTGTTTGGGAGAAATCTTGAGTTATTTCATGTGTTTTTGTTTTTTTGGAAGTGTTCCATATTTTATTCCATGATTGTTTTTCGGTATGGTGTAATGATACCACAAGGTCCTAATAAGGAATTCGTTTTCGGATGTCATCTGAGGAGGGCGATGTTGCTTCTTTGGCTGCTATGTCAGCTTCTTCGTTACCTTTGATTCTCTGGTGGGATGGGACCCAGGTGATGATTACGTCTTCGTTAATGTTGGTGAGGTACGTAAAATATGTTGAATGTTTAGAATGATTTCATGTTTTGTTTTACTATTTATGTTTTCTATTGCTCTGATTACGCTCATGGAGTCTGTAAAAATGATAGACGATTAAGTATTGTTGTTTTGTGTATGGTGAAAAGCTTCGAGAATTGCACGAGCTTCTGCTGTAAAGATAGATGCGGCTTTTGGAAGATGAAATTTTTTACGCATGTTTCCACAGATGAAGGAAAATCCAACTTCCTGGTCAGTTTTGGATGCGTCGGTGTATATTTTTTGGTGGTTTGGATATTTACTGCATAGTTGGAAGTTATTTCTATTTTCTATAATATTTACTTCATCTTTGGGATATTTTGCGAGGTCAACATTAGTTTCAGGGATTTTTAAAATCCAGGGAGCTGTTTTCTTGTGTTTTCGTGGAATGGTTGGATTATAATTTCAGCAAGAGATATACTTGGCAATTCTTGCATAGAATGGAATTGGTAACTTCGGTTAATTGCATGTATCTATTTGTAAATATATTATTGTAGGTGAGGCTATCTGGAATACAGGACATTTTTAATACATATTTTAGGCTTAGGTATTTTCTCCTTTGCTCCAGTGAGGTTTCCTTTGATTCAAACAATATTGGACTAGTCCTGTAGCTTTCAGTAGCTATTCTTAGGGCGGCATTTTGAATTGGATCAATAATTTTCAATGTACTAGGTTTTGCCGAGTTGTAAACTATTGCACAGTAGTCTAGTTTGAATCTAATTAATGCCTGATAAGGTTTTATGATGACATCTTGGTCAGCTCTCCAGCGATTGTTCGCCATGGCTTTTATGATGTTCATTTTTTTTGTACATGTATTTTTTAGGTATTGCATATGTGGCACCTACATTAGCTTATTATCGAAGATAAGCACTAGCATTTTAATGTTGTCTACTTTTTCAATTACAGTGTTCTGCATATAGAGTTCAGGCGGAACTTGTATCGGTTTACGTTGTCTAGAAAATATAATGTATTTTGTTTTTTGGGGAGAGAATTTAAGCCCAGATTTCTCAGCCCAAGTAATTCATACTTTCTTGTAGGAGTTCTATGTTTGTGGTTATTTTTTTCCCACTGCAGGTTAGTGTTAAGTCATCTGCAAACAGGAATCCTGGGATTGGTGGTTTGATGATAATCGGGATGTCGTTAATCACTATTAAAAATAATGTAACACTGATTACCGAGCCTTGTGGTACTCCATTGCGGATAATGGTCGAATTAGAAAGAGTTCCGTTCTTCTTTATTTGGATGGTTCTGTTTGAGAGGAAGTTTTTAATAAAAGTAAGAATGTTGCTGTTTAGTCTGATTTTAGTGAGAGCTTCGATGATTTTTATCCTTGGAACTGAGTCATAAGCCTTTTCGATATCTAGACATATTGTAACGAGAGATTCGTTTTTTAGAAACGCCTCGCATATGTTCGTTTCTAAGTTGATCAGGACGTCGGTGGTTGACCGATACTGCCTAAATCCATATTAGTTAGGAGACAGAATGTTATTTGATTCCAGGAACCATCTGAGCCTTCTATTTATTATTTGTTTCTAGGAGTTTACATACGCAGCTTATTAAGGCGATCGGTCTATAGTTTTCTGGTTTGGTTTTATTCCTACCTGGTTTTGGTATAGGTATAACTATAGCTTTTCTCCAGTTGCCAGGGAATAATTGATGTTGCCATAAGCAATTAAAGATCTTTAGGAAATGGTTGATGCCGATTGGTGGTAGTTCTTTGATTAGTTTATTGGGTATATTATCCGGAACTGGGGCAGAGTTTTTTGTGGTGTGGAAGACGTTATTTAGTTTTTCTAGGGTTATACTAGAATTTAGGGTAGAATCGAAATGTTTGAATTGTCCATTATTAGTTGTCAGTCGGGGATGAGTTATCACTTTTGTCGTATTTTCCGTTCGAATTTTTTTCTGCAAAGGCGTCAGCTATGTCTTATGGATTGGTTATGTAATTATCGTGTCCTAGATTAAGAAATTGAATTTCTGTGTTGTACGTTATTCCATTAATATTTCTGATTTTATTCCATATGGTGTTCGTTGAGGTTTGTTTGTAATGGTTGAAATATATATTTGCCAGGATTGTCATTTGCTTTCTTTTATTTTTCTACGAAATTTTGCTCGTAGTTTTTATCCTACTAAATTTTCTGTTGTGGGTTTTTTTTTTTGTTGAACGCTTTATGGCTTTCTTTCATGGCTGCTCAACACTCTTCGTTCCACCAGGGTCTATTTCTTTTCTTTGAGTTTGTGGTTTTTATTGAGCCGGAGGATGCTGCCATTTTGATAATTGTTTCTAATAAGTCGATTTCATTATTAATATTGTTTGGATCAATTTCACGTTTTGAAACTTCTTGAAAGGTAGTGGCTACTGTTGTTCTGTATGTCGATCAGTCTATTTTTTTGAAGTTCCATTAGTTGTTAGATTTATTTTGTGGTGGTGGAATAGAATCCAAGTAGGTGACTTTAATGGGAAAGTGGTCACTATCATGGAGATCTTGTAGGGGTCCCCATTCTAAGTGTTAAGATAGTCTACTGCTACATAGTGTTAAATCAATCGCACTTAATTGTCCAGTACTTACTGTAAAGTGGGTGAAGAGACCTGAATTGAGTAAGGTAATTTCTGGGTCCTCTAATAGTTTTTCAACATTTTTCCCACGACTATCTACTTTATAAGAGTCCCAAAGGTAGTGGTGGTTATTGAAGTCACCCAATAATATGAATGGTGTTGGAAGTTGACGTACGAGTGTTTCTAGTTCGACCAAATTTAGGGTTTGGCTATTTGGTAAGTATATATTACATAGGTGAATTTTGCTCGGAAGTTGGACCGTAACTGCAATTGCCTCTAGGTCTGTAATTAGCTGAATTTCGAAGGCATCGAATTGTTTGGATACCGCGATGAAAACTCCCCTGCTTGCGTGATCTTCGCAATCTCTGTTTTTTGCTAAACGTAGTGTATTTTTTAAGTCTCGGATATTGATGTTTCTTACAGGCAATGAATAATTGGGTCATATTGTTTTAGAACTGTTTCTGAAGTTATTCATAGTGTGCGTAGAAGCCGTTTATGTTCCACTGAATTATATGTTTCATTTGTATTTAAGAGGAGTCACTCTCTATTTTTGATGACAAACTAGTGATTGATTTTTCTGATGGGTTATTTTTTTGTAGAGTCTATGTATTCTATTTTTCTAGCTACGGTTTTTGAGTAAGGGATGAATCTTTGTTAGTATTTCAGCCAGGGCTAGGGTATTGGTCGTGTATTTTTTTACGATTTCTATCGGGTTTGATGCTATAATCGCATTTTCTAGGAAACTTTTAAACTGAATATAATTTAGTATATGGTTGTAGTTTTTACCTTCAATGTAGTTTTTGGCTGGTTCTAGTGTATCATCAATTTTATCTAGAATAAATGCGGAAAATAGGGGACGTTTAGGTTTCTTAGAAGTTGTATTACTCTCTTTGTGTGATTTTTTGGTAGATTTTGAGTCTGGGATCTTGAAATATATGTCGCTTGGATTTACCGGATTTGCAATGCTTTCTTCTGATGTTGTGGATAGCGGTCTTTTGTTTCCTGTTTTATTTGCATTTATGTCTTCCATTGTTATTTCCTTGCGTCAAATGAGCTTTGGGTTGCTAGTTCTTTGAGTTTGATTGTGTTCGGGGTTTCTAGTTTTGCTTCTTTTAGAAGATCGTCGGTATGGGAGGATGGAGAGAAATTTGGGTTTGGATTTATTTGATAGATGGATACGTTTGAGTTTGCGTTGTTTGGACAATAATTATCAGTGTGTCCTCCTTGGTTGCAATTAAAGCATGTCTGTTTCTCTGTGGTAGCGAATATTCTAAAAGTGTTATTTTCTGGAAAGGAGCTCGAGATTCTCTTTACATCTTTTGGATCTACATAAATCTGTCTTCTAAAACTTAATATATGAGCCAGGTCTGGATCGGTAATTCCCGCTTTTAATGGAGTTATTTTTGAATATAATTTGATGTTATTCCTTGTGAACATATTTTCGATTGCTGAATTAGGGATTATAGGTGCCATATTTGATAATATAATTCGTTTGGCCGGTAACACCATCGGGCGGATTTCTATGATAGTATTATTATTATTTACTACTACTGTTTTATATTTAGATGTTAGGCTTGTGACCGCTTCTTTACTATTTAAATACATACAAATGTTTGAAATACTTGATAGCAATTTTATAGCTTTAGGTCCTATCATGTTTGCAATTGCTTGGGCTATTGTTTAATGGCAATATCATCAGTAGATTGCAAAATAATGGCTCGATCTTGGGATAGGGTGAATTCTTGTTTTGTAACATTGGCGTAAGAGGTTTTGGGTTCGGTCGTATTGTTTTTTGGGATATTTTGGCTAATTTCCATTTGGGTATTTTGATTTCTGTTGGCTTGGTTAGGGTTCTGGAATTCAGGTGTATTGGTTTTCCATTTGTGACATAGTGATACGCACAGAGTACGTATATCCGCGTCAGCAGTTCTATAGGAGTGTAGGTGTCACCACTACTACTGTGTTGTCAATACGACACACTTCCTAGCATACACTATCTCACGTATTTACGACACCCGTCCGCGGTACGAGCTATTATTAGTTACGTCCTATCGCTTCAACTGTCGGAACAACACTGACCATTATCTTTTAACAATCTTTAATAATCAAGAAAACATATTTTATTTTGGTTCATATCATAACCACATTCATACTGATCAAGTATAAGTTCAAGTAGTTCTTCATATTTTTGTTTCAGGCTACGAAATCGTATCAACTAGTGATACACTTAATTTTAGAGAAACTCCATCAAGTTAAATATAATCCATGTAATGTTGATTACTTTTACTTTCACAAGATAACTTATATATTTTAAGTATCAATATATGTATGTGCAAAAGAATCTTGTACAAAAAGTTCTTTGATCTCTATTAGAAAAATCGTCGAAATCGGTAACCGCCCCCCCCCTTTTTTCTAAATAATTACCGAGAAATCCTAAAAATGATGTAAAATATGTCATTCTAAATCAGAATATTTCGTTTAATATTCGAACATTATAATATTAGAATAGAACACTAGCAGCAAATGAGCTTCTAGTTACTAAAAAAAACATTTTGTTCTGATTATATAATATTCGAAAAATAGAGATTCACATAAGGGAAGCTCTGAAAAATCAAGAACATTT